>JAJONR010001717.1:0-63290 GCA_029582245.1 Solanum etuberosum
TATATATATATATATATATATATATATATATATATATATATATATATATATATTACACAACTATTTATACAATATCAATATTGTCACGACTCAGACCGTCGTGATTGGCACCCACACTAACCCTCCGGTGGGAGAACTATTACTACAACCCAACTAAGCAAACTAACCCAAAATCTAAACATTTAAATATACGGAAGCAGGTTTAAATGCATAAATTATATAGAGTTCCCATAAACTCCAAAGGTTTAAATAAATAACTAACAAAACTAATGCAGAAGAACAACCCCTAGAACTTGAAAGTAATTGTACCAAAAATCTGAAATGAAAAAGTCTAAGAAAGGCGTACAACCCCAACCAACATAAGAAACATCTAATAATAGTCTGAGTCCGAAGAGAATGGACTAAACAAAATGAAGGACTCCTTGGCAGCCTGAAAGAACTGGCTCACCCTTGAAATCCGGTCTCGATCACTGATCTCCTAGCTGAGGTCTATCAATAGCCGCCTGAAGATGCCCTGTACTCAACAAAGAACGAGCAAGTGCAGTATCAGTAAACAATCACCGTGTACTGATAGGATCACGCGGCTATTCCCGTAAGCGAAACATATATAAGCAGTTATAACATAGTAAGCATGACATGTACAAAATATATATATACATACCGATTATCATATCCGGATCAATGCACAATTCCACATTCTCATTAACAAGTAAGCATGACAATTCAAGGGTCCTCTCATGAAACCCATACCCAAACTGTTAGTGTGCCGGAACGTGACACCCGATCCCAATTAGTGTGTCGGATCGTGACACCCGATCTAATATATGTATCGGAACGTGACACCCGATCCAATATATGTGTTGGAACAAGACACCCGATCCAATGTATGTGTCGGAACGTGACACCCGATCCAATGTATGTGTCGGAACGCGATACCCAATCCAATCAACACAACCACAATCACATTCACACTCATAATATACATACTCATAATCATACAATCAAGTGTTGCATCATGGCATTCATTTGTTCATTCATACTCAATTCATTAGGTTTGATCAATAGTGCTTCATTCACATACAAACATGCATTACAATGAAGCAAATACCAACATACATCACAAACATGAAATCAAACCATCACCTACCTCGAAACCAAGCTTGAATCCCCCTAAGGCACTTGAATCTTCCTTTTCTGGATTCTTTCCACTTGTTCGTGGTCTAAAAATATACAATTAACGCAAGGATCAATAAACGAGACGACCCAGGGCTTTTTCTTGAAGATTTCCAACTTCTTCTAGCACTAAAGGTAAGGATTTTACTCCCCTAATCCATATTTCGATCCGTAGAACTTAAATTCTTGGGTAATTATTATCGGGGGAAGGTTTTGATCGGAAGTTAATGGTGGAAAAAGTCCTAAATTGGGTATTTGGATCTTGGGTTTGGCCTAGGGTTGATAATGTTGATTGTAATCTGGATAATAAGGCCTCGTTTATTGATCCTTCAATTAAATTATTGTTTTTAGACCACGAACAAGAGGAAAGAATCTAGAAAGAGAAGATTTAAGTGCCTTAGGAGGATTCAAACTTGGTTTCGAGGTAGGTGATGGTTTGATTTCCTATTTGTGTGATGTATGTCGATTTATTGCGATATTGTATGCATGGGTGTATGCGAAGAATGAAAATGTGGAAACGAACCTAATGAATTGATTATGAACAATGCATGCCATGAACTTGTGTACTTGACTATATGATTTGAGTATTGTACATTATGGATGTGATGGTGATTGTGCTAATTGGGATCGGATGTCACGTACCGACATATACATTGGATCGGGTGTCATGTTCTGACACACTAACTGGGATCGAATGTCACGTATCGACATACATATTAGATCGGGTGTCACGTTCTGACACACTAACTTGGATCGGGTGTCACGATCCGGCACACTAACAGTTTGGGTATGGGTTCCATGAGAGGACCATTGTGTTGTTATATCTATTGCTATTGAGCACGTGGAATTGTATGTGTTCCGTATATGTGTGCTTATTATATTGTGATTGTCTTCGTATATTGTGCTTATGGGGGTAGCCGCGTGATCCTACTAGTACACTGTGGTTGTATATTGATACTGCACTTGCTCTTTCTTTGTTGAGTACAAGGCATCTTCAGGCGGCTACTGACAGACCTCAGCTAGGTGACTATTGAGCGTGACCAGAATCAAGGGTGAGCGAGTTCTTTCAGGCTACCATGGATCTCTCTTGTTTAAGTCCATTTTTTTCAGACTTAGACTATTTGTTTAGGGTGTTTTGTTTAGTTTTTGGGGCTGCTCCCCCTTTTCTTAGACTTGTTAGTTAATCAGAGTTTTGGTACAATGAATTTTAGGTTCTAGGGGTTATTTCCGCATTATCCGTAGTTTATGGGGACTTCATATTAATAATATAGTTATTTAAATCTGGTTTCGTAGCTTTAAATGTGTAGTACTTTTGTTAAATTGCTTAGTTGGGCTATAGTAATAGTTATCCCACCAGAGGGTTAGTGTGGGTGCCACTCACGACGGTCTGGGTCGTGACAAAGTTGGTATTAGAGCCCTAGGTTCGTTGATCTCATTGTACCAAAACGAGTCTAGTAGAGTCTTGCGGAACGATACAGAGATGTCTGTACTTTTATTCGAGAGGCTATAGGACTTTAGAAAATCTCTTTGTTTCTACTCCTTTCGTGCTATTACTTTAGTCCAATTGGTATCTGGGTGATACAAATTGATATCTTTCCTCCTTTACTCTATGGTCCGAACTAGAGCTTCCGAAGTGGTAACACCATCACTAGCAAGAAAGGATGTGTATAGACTATCGTCAATTGAATAGGGTCACCATTCGGAACAAGTATCCACTGCCTCGGATAGATGATCTTCTTGATCAGTGGCAGGGGGCATCAGTTTTCTCTAAGATTGATCTAATGTCTGGTTATAATCAGCTAAAGATTAGACCTGATGAATATACTAAAAACGGCATTCGGGACCCGCTACGGGCACTATGAGTTTCTAGTGATGTCATTTGGGTTGACAAATGCGCCTGCAGATTTTATGAGTTTGATGAATGGGGTGTTCAACCCATTTTTAGATTCGTTTTTTATGGTGTTTATCGATGACATTTTAGTTTATTCTAAAAGTGAGGAAGAACATGCTGACCATTTTCGTATAGTTTTGAGTGTCATTGGGAGATAAAAATTGTATGCTAAATTTTCTAAGTGTGAGTTTTGATTGATTTCGGTTGCCTTTTTTGGGCATGTAGCTCAAGGAAAGGGGTGATGGTAGATCCCCAAAAGATTGAAGCAGTCAGGAATTGGGTCCGACCTAGTTCTGTGATTGAAATCAGGAGTATTGTGGGGCTCGCTAGCTACTATCGTCATTTGTGAAGGGACTAAGGTCAGATCTGTAGATTCTAGCTTATAGGTGACAACATTCAAGAAGTTTTGGTAAGGAACGACTAGATAATGAACACCATTACTTTGAAAAATGCATTTAGTATTGTTGTCATAACATGTATAGGTTGTTTAGTGGTGCAGCCAGGCAAGGAGGTTGCCTGTCAAGATGACAGGGCTCAGTTTTATGCCTTTTCGGGTAAGACCGAGGCTGAGGTGTCTGATGTAGTGATCACATGTACTATTCTTGTCGGTGACCGGATGAATACTGTTTGGTTTGATCTAAGTTCTACTGATGCATACGTGTCAATTCAGTTTGCCTTGGGATTTGATGCGGTTTGTGATGTGCTTGATGCCTCCATCCATGTTTCTACCCCAGTTGAAGAGTCAGTCATAGTCACCCATGTATATCGTGTTTGTCCTTGTGTTTATGGATTTCAGACTTGGGTAATGCTAAGTCGGTAACTCTAGAGATCCCGGGTAGGGAAATGTTAGAGTGGAAAAGGGTGTACAAGCCTAAGCCAGCTAAGGTCATATCTTTTGTGCGGGCTAGGAAACTGGTGGGGCAAGGGTGTTTGGTGTAATTGACTCATATTCGGGATGTTGATGTTGAGTCTCCCTCTATTGAGTCTATTCCTGTAGTGTCTGAATTCAAGTAAGTGTTTCCTACCGAGTTGCCTCCGAATAGAGGTATAGATTTATGCATTGACTTGGAAACTGGCACTCGCTCAATCTCTATTCCTCCTTATCGCATGGCTGTGGCAGAATTGAGAGAGCTTAAAGCTCAAATACAGGAGTTTCTTGATAAAGGTTTCATCCGTCCTAGTGCTTCCCCGTGGGGTGCTCCTGTATTATTTGTTAAGAAGAAGGAGGGTAGTATGAGGACTGTTGATTTTATCTTAAGCCATAAAGGAGTGGATTGATACCGGAATGACAAGCTTATAGACAAAGAAAGTCACATTGAGTATACTTGGGTGAAGACAATCAAAGATTTTAGTAAGAAAGTGCGTATAAAATTGGGTTAGTCCTTTGAATTTGATGGGTATACCGGAGTTTAAGGTTTCATGTCGATGAAAAGGTTGACTTCGTAGCGATAGCCAGGGCTAACTGAGCATAATGGTAATAAGAGTTCGTGATGGATTGTGAGGGGATGCAACTATATAATAAGATTGTTGGTTAAGTGAATTTTGTATAGTAATTGCGACTTGCGAGTATCTAAGGTCGTGAGCTTCTCATATTTGGTGAGTAACGTGGTTGTATGTATAGTTTTAAGAGATGGTGGGAAACCACTCGAATAGAATTTTAAAGAGCTAGAGTTATAATGAAGAAAAATATAGTGGGATGTAGTACAACCTTTAAAGGGTGGCGAGAGCAAGAATATTTTATTTGATTGCAAAGGCTAAAGAGATATCTTCAGAGGGGTAGATAATTGGGTTTAGAGACGCGTGATTTCATTCGTTTTGCTATGGCTATGGTAATAGTTTCACAAGTCCGTCAGATTGGTTAAAAACTATTGGAAAAGACTTGAGAAAGGAGTGTACAGACATTAGCTCGAGTGTGATGATAAGTGCTTTGTTTTTGTTTTGAGTCTAGTAATGAGTACAATTGAATTGTTAGCGAAAGATATTGTAAGATCGATGGAGATGCAATCAATGATAAGCGAATATCCATGAGTTCATAAAAATCTTCAAGGTATAAGCTAATGTTGACAGATAAAGAGATTGTGTTATACGGTTGAATTTACAATTTAGATTTTTCATTGTAATAGCTACATTTGTGGTGATATATTTTTTCAAGGTATGAATTTGCAAGGTGAGAAATGATCAATTGTATCAGGTATTGAGCATTTGAAAGGACTTACACCTGGGTTGGGTCGTAAAGTTATTATTGTTGATTGTTAAAGTACCTAAGAAGGGTTTTCATTTAAAAAGTGTTGGTTTAGAGTAAGGTAAACGGTCGGAGTGTCTATGATGATTGTTAGTACTGAGAATATGGGCTTCAGTGGAATTATGTGAAGAGTATGTGGAGTCAACTGAATGGAAATGGCTGGTATCGACTCTTCAAAGGAAAACCTTTAGTGTTATTCGATAAATTTTTATGTGACCATCTATTTCATTTTGTACATGGTTGTGAGTATGATGCACTAGCTATGCTCACCCGTGTTTTCACTTTTGTGGGGGTATCCCTAGTAGTGAATCAGGTGTACTGATACTGCGATGTTCTCTTGGTTGAGTGGGATGATTTGGGAAGACGTGGTTATTTCAGATGACTTATGTGGTGTTGTCTTAGAGTTGTTAAAGTATTTAAGTGGTTCTACATGTACCACCTTGCTTATAAGAGTTTATAGAAGAGCTACCATGCGTATCTATGGTTGTCCGACAATCTTAATATTCATCTAGTCGTTGAGGTCATGTATCGATTATGTGTGGTTGAATGTGGGGATCATTGGGTCCAATTCTACTGTTCTTAAGGGGTAATCTACAATTACTAAATCTAGCATTTCGATAGTGTTGCTGGAGGGTTTGTATGCTTGGACATATCCCTCAATGAGTATCTGATGTCTAAAGATCAAATTTTTATAACTTAAGCTCATGAAAATTTATGTTGTGAGAAGGAGATGTTGATAAGAACTATGATTGTTTGAGTATTATGAGTGTGTGTTGGTTGGTTCAGGTCCACCTCTAATTGTAGCGAGGATTGATTTAGAATTTTATCATGCTTATGTGACAAATGATTAGTCCTGATGATTGTGTCAAGGTCCTTGATAACATGTGGCAGACGTGTGTACGATCAACTTTGGTAGTTATTGAGAATAACTTTTGTTGTTAGTTAAGTTTACGTACAACAATATTTATCACTCGATTAATTGAGATGACTTCATTAATGCACTGTATAGGAGGGGATGTAGGTCTCCCAGTGGTTGGTTTGATGCTTTGAGGTGGGACCTTTTGATGAGAATCATTAGGGAATGTGGAATTTATTCGGGAGATGTTCTAGCAGCTGAGAACAGGCATAAAGAGTATGCAGATCAGAAGGTCAGATATTTGTAGTTTATGAGGAGGAGCCTATAGCCATTCTAGATAAGAAAGTTCGCAAGTTAAGGTCAAAGGATAATGAATCTGTCAAAATCCAATGGAAGCATTGTCCGATTAAGGAAGCGAATTGGAAAATCGAGAAGGACATGCGAGATAAGTATCCCCAGCTATTCGACGATACAGATACTACTCTACCCTTACTTTAGCCAGTCTTTCCTAGTTGATCACTCGGGGACGAATGATGGATAAACTGGTATCTATTGTAACCACCTGATTCCGTCGTTAGGGAAAAGCCAATGGGGAAAGAATTGAGGACAAAATTTTTTTTAGTAGTAACTTGGAAATTCCTAGCCTAGTCCAGATTTGGACGAAATCGGAGTCATGAGAGGTATAGGAAATCTAGTAATGAATGAAATATCTAATTATTATTTTGATCACGTGAGTAGATATCTAAGACGCTAAGGAACTCGTACGACTTTATAAAATCGAATTCGGACAAGTAGAACTCCCAAAACTGATCTTAGCGTGAACGAGTAGTTTTTGAATGTCATAGGTTGAAGGTGTGTTGTGAAATGGGAGTCTGAAACTCAAATTTTGACTCTCTGTTTTCGTGCAAACCGCCAAGGCGGGGCCGCTGTAGCGGGATAAGGTTCGCCACATCGGGACAGACGCGACTTAAGTCAGAAATAAACTCCAAAAATGTTATATTTCTGCAAGTTTCATTCTTAAGAGCTAAGAGACAACCCAGGGCTTTTTCTTGAAGGTTTTCAACCTCTTCTAGCACTAAAGGTAAGGATTTTACTCTCCTAATCCGTATTTTGATCCGTAGAACTTAAATTCTTGGGTAATTATTGTTGGGGGAAGGTTTTGATCCGAAGTTAATGGTGGAAAAAGTCCTAAATTGGGTATTTGGATCTTGGGTTTGGCCTAGGGTTGATAATGTTGATTGTAATCTGGGTAATTAGGCCTCGTTTATTGATCCTTGTATTAAATTGTTGTTTTTAGACCACCAACAAGCGGAAAGAATCCGCAAAGGGAAGATTCAAGTGTCTTAGGGGGATTCAAGCTTGGTTTCGAGGTAAATGATGGTTTGATTTCCTATTTGTGGGATATATGTCGATTTATTGTGATATTGTATGCATACGTGTATGCGAAGAATGAAAATGTGGAAACGAACCTAATGAATTGATTATGAACAATGCATGTCATGAACTTGTGTACTAGACTATATGATTTGAGTATTGTAAATTATGGATGTGATTGTGATTGTGGTTGTGCTAATTGGAATCGGATGTCACGTACCGACATATGCATTAGATCGGGTGTCACCTTCCAACACACTAACTGAGATCGGATGTCACGTACCGACATACATATTGGATTGGGTGTCACGTTCTGACACACTAACTTGGATCGGGTGTCACGATCCGGCTCACTAACAGTTTGGGTATGGGTTCAATGAGAGGACCATTGTGTTATTATATCTATTGCTATTGAGCACGTGGAATTGTACATTGCTCCTGAAATGATAACTGATATGTGTTCCGTATATGTGTTCTTATTATATTGTGATTATCTTTGTTTATTATGCTTATGGGGGTAGCCGCGTGATCCTACCAGTACACTGTGGTTGTGTACTGATACTGCACTTGCTCTTTTTTTGTTGAGTACAGGGCATCTTCAGGCGGCTACTGACATACCTCAGCTAGGTGACTATTGAGATTGACCGGATTCAAGGGTGAGCCAGTTCTTTCAGGCTGCCATGGATCTCTCTTGTTTAAGTCCACTCTTTTCGGACTCAGACTATTTGTTTAGGGTTTTTTTTTTAGTTTTTGGGGCTGCTCCCCTTTTTCTTAGACTTTTTAGTTAATCAGAGTTTTGGTACAATGACTTTCAGGTTCTAGGGGTTATTTCCGCATTAGTTGTTAAATGATTAGTTGAACTGCTGGAGATTTTGGGGATTCCGTATTACTAATATAGTTATTTAAACCTGCTTCCATAGCTTTAAATGCGTAGTACTTTGGTTAAATTGCTTAGTTGGGCTGTAGTAATGGTTCTCCTACCGGAGGGTTAGTGTGGGTGCCACTCAAGACCGTCTGGGTCGTGATAGTCTCTTAGCTCTCAAGAACGAAACTGGCAGAAAATAACATTTTTGGGGTTTAATCCCTACTTAAGTCGCGACTGGGCCGCTACGGTGGACCCCATCCCTCTACAGCGTCCCCGCCCTGACGGGTTGCGCGGAGACAGAACGTCAGAATTAGAGTTTCAAACCCCCATTTCAGAACACACCTTCAACTCATGACATTCAAAAACTATCCGTTCATGCTAAGATCAGTTTCAGGAGTTCTACTCACCCGAATCCGATTTCGTAAAGACGTATGGGCTCTTTAACATTTTGACTATCCACTCATGTATTACATCTCTCATTCATTACCCAATTTTCCTACACTCACATGACTCAGATTTCGTCCAAATCTGGACTAGGCTAGGAATTTCCCAGTCACTACTCAAAAGTTTTCTGGCCCAAATTCTTTCCCCATTGACTTTTCTATAATGACGGGAACATGTCGTTACAATAGATATCAATTTACCCATCACTTGTCCCCGAGTGATAAACTAGGAAAACTGGCTAAGGCAAGAGTAGAGTAGCACCTGAATCGTCGAATAACTGGAGACACTTATCTTGCATGTCCTTCTCGGTTTTCTGAGTAGCTTCCTCAATCGGACGATGCTTCTATTGAACTTTCACAGACTTTAACTACTTGGTTCTCAAACCAACCAATTGAATACCTACACATCCTCTCGTACAATGCCTCAAATAGAGTCATCTCAATACTCGAATGATAAATATTGTGGTATGTAAACTTAACTAACAACAAAAGCTATTCCCAATAACCACCAAAGTTGATCGTACACACGTCTGCAACATGTTATCAAGGACCTTGACACAATCAATAGGACAAATCTTTTCTCACATAACCATGATAAAATTCTAAATCAATACTCGCTACAATTAGAGGTGAACCTGAACCAACCAACACACACTCATAATACCTAAATAATCATAGTTCTTATCAACATCTCCATCTCACAACATAAATTTCCATGAACTTAAGTAATAAAATTTGATCTTTAGACATCAGATACTCATCGAGGGATATGTCCAAGCATACAAACCCTCTAACAACGCCATAGAAATGTTAGATTAATAATTGTGATTGTAGATTGCCCTTAAGAACAGAAAAATTGGATCCAATGGTCTCCACATTCAACCACACATAATCGATACATGACCTCGACGACTAGATGAATATTAAGATTGTCGGACAGCCATAATTACGCATGGTAGCTCTTCTATAAATTCTCATAAGTAAGGTAATACATGTAGAACCACTGGAATACCTTAACAACCCCAAGACAACACCAAATATGTCATCGGAATAACTAAGTCTTCTCAATCAACCCACTCAACCAAGAGAACATTACAGGATCGATACACCTGATCCACCACTAGGGATCCACCCACAAAAGTGAAAACACACGTGAGCATAGCTAGTGAATCATACTCACAACCATGTACAAAATGAAATAGATGGTCACATTAGAACTTACGGAATAAAGATTGAATAACACTAAAGGTTTTTCCACTGAAGAGCCAATACCAGCCTTTTCCATTCAGTTGACTCCACATACTCTTCACATCATTCCACTGAAACCCACACTCTCAATACTAACAACCATCATAAACACTCCGACCCTTTACCTTACTCTAAACCAACACTTTTAAATGAAAACCTTTCTTAGGTACTTTAACAATCAATAATAATAAACTTTACGACTCAACCCAGGTGTAAGTCCTTTCAATTGCTCAATACCTGATAAAATTGATAATTTCTCACCTTGCGAATTCATACGTTGACAAAATATACTACCACGAATGTAGACTTACAATGAAAAATCTGAATTATAAATTCAACTGTACAACACAATCCCCTTATCTATCAACATTAGCTTATACCTTAAAGATTTTTATGAATTCATGGATCTTCGCTTATCATTGATCGCCTCTCCATCATTCTTACAATACCTTTCGCTAAAAGTTCAATCGTACTCATTACTAAACTCAAAAACAAAAACAAAGCACTTATCATCGCACTTGAGCTAATGTCTGTACACTCCTTTCTCAAGTCTTATCCAATATTTTTAACCAATCTGACGAACCCGTGACACTATTACCATAGCCACCACAAAATGAATGAAATCACGCATCTCTGAACCCAATTATCTACCCCTCTGAAGATACCTCTTTAGCCTTTGAAATCAAATATAATATTCTTGCTCTCGCTTCTCTCTAAAGGCTACACTACATCCCACTATTTTTTCTTCATTATGACTCTAGATCTTTTAAATTCAATTCGAGTGGTGTCCCACCATCTCTTAAAACTTTCCATACCACCACGTTACTCACCACATATCAGAGAACCACAACCTTAGATACTCGCAAGTCGTAATTACTATATAAAATTCGCTTAACCACCAATCTTATTATATAGTTGCATCCCATCACAATCCATCACGAACTCTTATTACCATTATGCTCAGTTAGCCCTGGATATCACTACGAAGTCAACCTTTTCATCGACATGACACCTCAAACTCAGTTATACTCATCAATTTCAAAAGGACTAACCTAATTTTTATACACATTTTTTTACTAAAATCTTCAATTGCCTTCACCCAAGTATACTCAATGGGACTTTCTTTATCCATAAGCTTGTCATTCCGGTATCAATCCACTCCTTTATGACTTAAGATAAAATCACTAGTCCTCATACTACCCTCCTTCTTCTTAACAAACAAGACAAGAGCACCCCACGGGGAAGCACTAGGACGGATGAAACCTGTATCAAGAAGCTCTTGGATTTGAGCTTTAAGCTCTCTCAATCCTGTCGGAGCCATGCGATAAGGAGGAATAGAGATGGGGTGAGTGCCAGGTTCCAAGTCAATGCATAAATCTATATCTCTATCCAGAGGCATACCAGGAATATCGGTAGGAAACACTTGAATTCATACACTATAGGAATAGACTCAATATAGGGAGACTCAACATCAACATTCCGAATATGAGCCAAATACGCTAAACATCCCTGCCCCACCAGTTTCCTACCCCGCACGAAAGATATGACCTTAGCTGACTTAGGCTTGTACACCCCTTCCCACTCTAACCTTTCCCTACCCAGGATCTCTAGAGTTACCGACTTAGTATTACCATTAAGCACAACATAATAAGGGGACAACCAAGTCATGGCTAAGATTATATCAAAGTCAGTCATATCTAGAATAATCAATTCAGCCAAGTCTGAAAACCTATAAACAGGACAGCACAAACACGATAAACATAGGTGACTATGACTGACTCTTCAACTGGGGTAGAAACATGGATGGGGGTAGCAAGTATATCACAAATCGTATCAAATCCCAAGGCAAACTGAACTGACACATATAAATAGGTAGAATCCGGATCAAACAACACAGTATCCATCCGGTCACAGACAAGAATAGTGCCTGTGATTACTGCATCAGACGCCTCAACCTCGGTCTTGCCCGGAAAGGCATAAAACTAAGCCCTATCATCTTGATGGGCAACCTCCTTGCATGGCTGCACTGCTCCTCTACCTGCATTACCATTTCCCCGACCTCCACGGCCTCACTGATTTCCTCCTCGCCCATCTTGTGGATGTCTTCTCCCATTATTACCGCTGTCGGCAGGTACCACTACTCTAGCCTGCTGCGGCATGGGGTCAGATATGCGTGGATGGGGATAATCTCTCCTCATATGTCCAAGTTCTCCACAATTGTAACACACTTAATAATTTAACCAAGTAAGCATCGCTGCTATTGGAGTAGTCGTATCATGACCCTCTTTGATATACAATCAATCCATGAAATCGTAGTATAGCTTCTAACCTCAATTGGCGCAACTTAATTTCATCATTCGCTAAACAGCCCATACATGTTATGACAACAATACTAAATGCATTTTCCAAAGTAATGGTGTTCATTATCTAGTTATCCCTTACCAAAACTTCTTGAATGTTGTCACCTATAAGCTTGAATCTGTAAATCTGACCTTAATCCATTCTCAAAGCAACAAATTTGCTCTTTTTGACTGAAGCAAAGTGGAGTACCATATTTGGATGAAACACAAAATTTGGCCTTATAGGCTGCAATAAATATATTATGTTGCTCTATATTCAGGAACTCATCTCTCCACATATCCCTCAAAGTTCAGGGCATATACTTCTCCATAAAGAAAGCTACAAAATATTTCCCAAGTCATGAGTAGTGCATTTACTAGTCAACACTTAACATGAGACTACCACCATATTCTGGCGTCTCCCTTGAACTGGTAAATCATAACCTCAACACCAAATCACTCTACCTTATCCCTCTTATGAAGCAGCTCATGACAATCAACAAGAAAATCATGTTGGTCACTAGTCATTACATGCCCTCATTGACATGCTTATTTTCAAGGACACATCTGTTCTTGCTAGTGTTGGTGTTACCACTTATGTTGCTCTAGTTTGGACCATAGAGTGAAGGAGGAAAGATACCAATTTGTATCACCCAGATACCAATTGGATTCAAGTAATAGCATGAAAGGAGTACAAACAAAGAGATTTCCTAAAGTCCTATAGCCTCTCGAAGAAAAGTACAGACGTCTCTGTACCGTTCCGCAAGACTCTACTAGACTCGTTTTGGTACAATGAGATCAACGAACCTAGGGCTCTGATACAAACTTTGTCATGACCCAAACCGTCATGATTGGCACCCACACTAACCCTCCGGTGGGAGAACCATTACTTCAACCCAACTAAGCAAACTAACCCAAAATCTAAACATTTAAAGATACGGAGCAGGTTCAAATGCAGAAAATATATAGAGTTCCCATAAACTCCAAAGGTTTAAATAAATAACTAACAAAACTAATACGGAAGAACAACCCCTAGAACCTAAAAGTAATCGTACCTAAACTCTGAAATGAACAAGTCTAAGAAAGGGTACAACCCCAACCAACATAAGAAACATCTAATAATAGTCTGAGTCCGAAGAGAATGGACTAAACAAACTGAAGGACTCTTTGGCAGCCTGAAAGAACTGGCTCACCCTAGAAATCTGGTCTAGATCACTGATCTCCTAGCTGAGGTCTATCAATAGCCGCCTGAAGATGCCCTGTACACAATAAAAAGAACGAGCAAGTACAGTATCAGTACACAACCACGGTGTACTGGTGTCACGCCCCGATCCTACACCCTGGGCGGGACTGGCACTCGATAACCATAGCTGGCCTGAAGCGAACCCTTGGCCTGGCTTAACTCTTAGCGAAAAACTTAAATAACATGAAACAATCTCAAAAGATAAACTCATGCAATAAACTTAGAATGTCTTAAAAGATACATTCAACAAGCCAAATGGCAACTCAAGTCTCAACATCAATACTGAAAATTGGAAAAGACTCAAGAACTAACAATAACTAACTATCTATGAAGCCTCTAACAACTGAGATGGACGTCGGGACAAGACCCAGGACATCCTAATGAACTAACTGATAAAGCAATAAAAGGGATCCTTCGGAAGCAATGAGGCTCACAGACAACTCTGAATCTCAACTAGAATCAACGATGCGCTGGATGCTGATCCTGGTTACCTGTATCTGTATCATAAAAAGATGCATGCCAACTAGCATCAGTACATTGAATGTACGAGCATGCAAGGGGAATACTAAAACAAAACATAAGCTTGAAAGGAACTGAAGGAACATACCTGGTCTCAACTCAACTCAACTCATTTCAATATAAAGCAATAATATAAATGCAATATAAAGAAACGTTTTTAAAACATGGATAACAACTCTGTGTATTTAGAAATACAATGGTAACTCAGTTTGTATGCAAGGATACAATTTAAACTCTGTTTGTATGTGAAAATACAAGTAATCTCTGTTTATATAAGAATACAAAATATAACTGTGGGAGTTTCTCTAGCCGACAACCATCACTTAAGAGCTATGTGATGATACAACGTTTTGCCTCACGCTGCCAGGGCCATCCTATACCTTGCCGGGGGCATAGAACCTAACTACTAAGTGGATCCACTAGTCTATGCTAAAAAGCACTAAGGAATGATCTAAAAAGTATGACCCTTTTCTACCCATGATGGCTACATGGTTTATGGGGGCTGTGAGTTGTCTGAACTCTCACCCATATCGGTGCTCAATACTAGTCCCAAAATATAACTAGCTCATACGTTTAAAAACATAACTTCTTTCTGTGGTTTGAGATTATTGCTCAAAAACTTAGCTCAAAGGCTCTCTTGGAAATCAAAGTTTCCTCTCTTTCTTAATTGTGAAAGCATTTACTCTTTACTGAAAATTAGCTCAAAGGCTTTGTTAGAAATCAGTGTTTCCTTTTTTGTTTAAATGTGAAAATATTTAGTCTTTGGGAATACATAGTCCCCATATACTCTTTTGAAGAAATGAACTTCACTCTTTACTCTTTACTCAACTCAAAACTCAAGTCTTAAAAAAAGTTTAAAGCATTTGAAAAAGACTTTTGAAGGGACTCTAAGAACTCACTAGACTTGGCTCTTAACTTTCCTTGAATTTAAAATTTATAGATTCAAGGTTGTGATTTATAGATCGCGTGATGTTTAGGAATGTTTTTAGATAGGTAAACATGAGAAACGATCAAGAAATCATTGTATGGGATGCAAGTCCGTGACGCGGAGATGAATTTAAATGTTTGGTCATGAAATAAATTTTGAGGCAGAAGGGTCCGTGAACTCTCCGCGATGCGGAGAAAATTTTTGTGAAATGGGGAGGCAGGTTCGCGACGCGGAATAGGTTGCCAGATTCGCCCGACTTTTTTCCTTCTTCATTTTCTAACCCTAATTAACCTAAATTTAATTTTTTTTCTCAACTTCTCTTTAGATTCAGATACCCAGTATATGTACACGAGAATCTAACTCAAACAACTCTAAAAATCGACACAATTATCTCAAGAACTCATCAATCTCATCCCAATTCAAGAACGAAAGCATATTCAAGAACACACATCAAGAACATCAAACTTCCAACCTTTTTAGGACAAATTCATGCTCAAATAAACATGTTTGGCGCGTAGATGAAAAAACCCAATGCTATGTGAACTCACATACCTCATAGGGATCAACCCTTGGCGAAATCCACAAGCAAATCTTCAAGAACGCGACGATTCTAAGCTTCTTCTCCTCTTTTCTCCTCTTCTTTTCTTCTCTTCTTTTCTCTTCTCTCAAAACCCTAACTTATTTTTATGAAGCGTAAACTGAACCCAATCAGTTTAGACCCCAAATCAATTACCAAAATTGAATTTACTTAATTGGGTAGTGAAAAGACCATAATACCCTTCTAAAATCCAGTTTTGACTTTCCTTATCTAGATAACCTAACTTCAAATGGACATATCTCCCTCATACAAACTAGAAATTGAGCAAACTAAGTGGCGTTGAAAAAATAATTCAAAGATCTTTCCTACGGTATCTTGTAGCTCACCTAACTCATTATGTTATAGGAGTTATGGTCATTTGAAGTTTACCCAAAACTCATACTTTGCTTAACTTCGTCAAACTTTCCAAATTTGATTATTTCCAAAAACGGTTTCTTTCTAATTCTTGTTCTTTCAAATAGCGGGGTGTTACAATATCTCTCCCTTGGAAACATTCTCCCTCGAATGAGATTACTCTTAGTAGGCTAAGCGGTAACATCTAACATCTAGCTCAAAATACCAAACAAGCAAAATGTAAATACAACATGCCAGCTTAAAATAAATGCCAAGAAAAAGATTAGTACCTTAATTTGGAACTTCTCTGTATTCGAAGAGATGTGGATATCTCTTCTTCATATCCTCCTCAGCTTCCCAAGTATCTTCCTCTACAAACTGATTTCTCCATAGAACTTTTACTGATGCTACCTCTTTCGTTCGCAACTTGCGAACTTGGCGATCTAGAATCTGAACAGGAATCTCCTCATAAGATAAGCTATCCTTGATACCAATATCTTCAGTAGGTATGATAAGTGAAGGATCTCCCATGCACTTTTTCAACATGGAGATGTGGAATACCGGATGAACTGCTGCTAACTCTTGTGGTAGCTCTAACTCATAAGCTACATTGCCAATCCTCTTGGATATTCTGTAAGGGCCAATATACTGGAGACTAAGTTTCCCCTTCTTACCAAACCTCATAACACCATTCATAGGTTAAACTTTCAAGTAAACCCAATCATCTACTTCAAACTCTAAGTCTCTTCTGCTAACATCTGTATAGGATTTCTGGCGACTCTGCGCTGTTTTCAATCTCTCTTGAATAACTTTCACCTTCTCCATAGCTTTATGAACTAAGTCTGGTCCTATCAACCCAGCTTCACCAACTTCAAACCATCTAGTAGGAGATCTGCATCTTCTCCCATAAAGAGCTTCATAAGGAGCCATCTGGATGCTAGAATGGTAATTATTGTTGTAAGCAAACTCTATGAGAGGTAAGTGATCATCCCAATTACCCTTGAAATCAATCACACAGGCCCTCAACATATATTCTAAAGTCTGAATAGTGCGCTCTGCTTGACCATCTATCTGAGGATGAAAAACAGTACTCAAGTTCACCTTTGAACCCAAGCCTTTCTGGAAATGACTTCCAAAATTGTGCAGTAAATTGGGCACCTCTATGTGAAATAATGGAAACTGGAACTCCATGAAGTCTTACTACCTCTTGAATTTACAACTTAGCATAATCTTCTGCTGAATGGAAAGTCTTTACCGACAAAAGGTGCGCTGATTTTGTCATTCGATCCACAATCACCCAAATAGAATCATGTTGCCTACGAGACCGTGGTAAAGATGTGATGAAATCCATATTGATCATCTTCCACTTCCATTCCGGAAGTTCTATATTCTGAGCTATACCACCGGGCCTTTGGTTCTCTACTTTAACTTATTGACAATTCGGGCATTTAGCAACGAACTCAGCAATACCTTTCGTCATACTATTTCACCAATATACTTCTCTCAAATCCCGATACATCTTCGTGGAACCCGGATAAATAGAATATTTAGAGCTATGAGCTTCCTCCATGATCCTCTCTTGGAGTTCATCCACCCTTGGTACACACAACCTACCTTGGTACCTCAATACACCATCTCCCATTTGTTCAAAAGTCATTACTTTTTGCTTATGAACAGTTGCCTTTAATTCAAGCAAAATAGAATCTTGGTCTTGTTTCTCTTTCACTTCTGACACTAATGATGATTCAACCCCATTCATCACCACTACTACTCCTTCTGTGGAATCCATTAGTCGAACTCCTAATCGTGCAAGTCTGTGCACCTCTTTTGCTAACTCTTTCTTATCTTCCTCAAAATGGGCGGTACTACCCATAGACAATCTACTCAAGGCATCAACAACAACATTAGCCTTACCTGGGTGATAAAGAATGCTCATGTCATAATCCTTGAGTAACTCTAACCACCTTCTTTGTCTGAGATTAATCTCTTTCTGACTAAATACATACTAATGAATCTTGTGATCGGTGAACACATCTACATGAACACCATAAAGATAATGACGCCATATTTTCAAAGCAAATACTACGACAACCAATTCTAAATCATGGGTTGGATAATTCCTCTCGTGAACCTTAAGTTGTTTGGAGGCATAAGCTATAACTTTTCCATTCTGCATTAACACACAACCCAAACCAACTCTAGACGCATCACAATACACTACAAAACCTTGCGTACCCTCTGGTAAGGTCAATATTGGGCAGTAGTCAACCTCTTTTTCAATTCCTGAAAGCTTTTCTCACAAGCTTCAGACCATTGAAACTTCACTATTTTCTGAGTCAACTTAGTCAAAGGAGATGAAATAGATGAAAATCTCTCGACGAACCTTCTATAATAGCCAGCCAATCCCAAGAAACTCCTAATGTCAGTTGGAGATGTGGGTCTAGGCCAATTATGCACTGCCTCTATTTTCTGAGTATCAACTCTAATTCCATCACCTGAAATAATATGGCCTAAGAATGCCACAGATTCAAGCCAAAATTCACATTTAGACAACTTAGCATATAATTCCTTATCCTTTAAAGTTTGGAGAACTACTCTGAGATGACTAGCATGATCTTCCTCATTCCTCGAATAGATTAATATATCATCAATAAATACAATAACAAATATATCTAAATAAGGCTTGAATACTCTATTCATAAGGTCCATCAACGCTGCAGGTGCATTAGTTAAACCGAACGACATGGCTAGAAACTCATAATGACCATAACGAGTCCTGAATGCTGTCTTTGGAATATCACATTCCCTTACTTTCAACTGATGGTAGCCTGATCTGAGGTCTATCTTAGAAAAACAAGAAGCACCCTGAAGTTGATCGAAGAGATCATCAATTCTCGAAAGAGGATATTTATTCTTGATAGTAACCTTGTTCAAATGACGGTAATCTATACACATTCTAAGAGAACCGTCCTTCTTTCTCATAAATAAGATCGGAGCGCCCCAAGGTGAGAAACTTGGTCAAATAAAACCTTTCTCAAGGAGATCTTTCAACTGCTCATTTAACTCTTTCAACTATGCTGGTGCCTGATTAACGTTTCAAGGACACTTCATCCAATTCTAAGTGTCAACGATCGCTAGTCAGTATAAAATCCAACTAAATGAGTTGGGGTCGAATCCCACAGGGAGCAGTACGTGTTTGAGATTCAATAGGGAAGTATGAATATACTCAAATTAGTCATAAGAATAAAAATGATCGAATAAAAACATAATTCAAATCAGGGGATGACACGAATGTCAGATGAGGGGTTTTGGTTTTAAAATTATCAACTACAAACATCAGCAAACAATATGAAATAATAATAATGAGACGGGTTCTTGGGATGTGATTCGATTATAGGCTATTATAGATAAATGGGTAACTGCAACTATTAGAAAATGGCTAAATATTAGTGAGTAAGCTAGTCTATAGAGGAGATAAATTTTCTCTCGAACAATTTACCCCGAATCAAGCTGATTTCTCTCGAACATCAACAAGCATGTAAAATAAAAACAGCTCACACCTTAGTCCATTCACTCTCTCGAGCTGAATGTGTGGAAAAGGGTTTAGGATTCACTCTCTCTAGATGAACCCAGGTCAACTCAATACCCACAGACCATCAATCAAACACCTTAGTTCTAAAACCTCTCTCTCAAGCAAGCCAAGAACACAAAGGTAGAATCACATTTGCAACTACAATTCTTAAATTAACCCACAATAAATGATTGAACTCACTTTTAAATAGCAAATAAACTAACAATTAGCAATACCCATAAGCTAAATCAGCCCATAATCACATAATCACACCCCAAGAATTGAGGTTTTAGCTAGACATCATAAAAAGGTAAAAATCGTTACCAAATTGAGTTTTCATCATCTAGGTAAGATTGATTTATCCTTACAATGTTCTAATTCGAAGAATATCAAAGAGCCACTTCCAATTTCTCAAAAGTAAAAACTTCAATTCTTCAAAGTTTAGGAAAAACTAGAGAAAACTGTCTCTTCAGTTCAAAACTCAAATAATAGACAAAAAAATACGAATTGATATGAAAAATTCCTAAACTAAATATTCAAAGACGTATTTATAGTCACCGAAAATTTGCTACGAAGAGTCACTCGACGAAGTAAGTCAGGCTCGCCGAACCACTCGGCGATCCGCCCTTTGGTCACTTCGTTCGCCATTCTGCCTTGGCATTCAGCATCCTCAAGGTTTGTAACTTTGGGCAATCCAAAACTGTATCGCGGAACCACTCGCTGATCCTCCGACTGCTCCTTTCTCTCGCCAACTTGATTTTTACCCTCAGAGCTTGGCACACTGGAACTTTAGGCGGTCAAATGGCCATTCGGCGACTCGCCAAGTGGACTTGGCGATCACCAGGCTTTCTTTTCTTCATTCTTTCAGCTCGCTTTGTTCCTTTTTGTAACTTAATGTCCTTGCTTTGTTCCTCGATCCATAATCCTGAAAACAAGGATTTTACATCAGTTATTGACACAAAATAAGCATTTGAGGACACTAAACCTATACAAATAAATCCCTAAATGAGTCCAAATCTAGGACTCATCAACACCCCCAACTTAAACTTTTGCTTGTCCTCAAGTAAAATTCAAGTTCAGCAGTTCAAAAAGGATGTCTCAAACAGTGCTACAAAAGACTCAATCATGAATGTACACAAAAAGACTCAACTTACTCATACAAGTATCAATTGTGCACTCAAAAATTCAAGTTGTGACTCACCATCATCAAAGATTCTCAAGTTCACAATACTTGTTTCAAATGCAAGTTCAAGCTCAACAAAGGTACTCAAATGCCCTCACAACAAAGATGATTCCATATTCACACACAATTGTTCAACAATTTATAGCTCTGGAATCACAAACAACTCTCGCACTCAAAAAGATGAACACATACATGGCTTCACCCATAGATTTGCCCTTATTTTCCAGCCAATATTTGTTTCAGCTCACCCAAGATCAAAAAGGTCTTTTCAAGGCTTGTAACAGGGCTGAGTGTAAAGGTATGGTCATTTAGGCTCAGTGGCTGCTATCCTCATGAAATGTGGTGTGAACAACTTTCTTTTCTTTTCTTCAGCATTTTCATTCATGGTCAAAATTCACCCCATTAGTCACTTCTCATGGAATACCGGACATCCCATTTCTTTTGCAATTTTCACAACTTTATTTCACCACTTTTTCATTCTTTTTCTTTTTCTTTTTCTTTCTTCTTTTCTTTCTCTTTTTTTTTTGTATGGAGGGGTTCCATCTTTTTCAAGCTCATGGATCAAGGGGGACTTCTTCACACTTCTTGATTTTCCTTCTCTTTTCACCACACCCTAAGTTGGCTATTCAAACACACCACACTTTCATGAGGATTATGGGTGAATGGATAAAGAGGGGTTTCAATTTCATCAAGTTTCTTCTAAGAAAAGGACAAGGCTCAAAGGGGTTCAAGCAAGATTCACACATCTCACAAGGTTGGCCATAAAAGAGGTATATTTTCAAATTGTTTCACTCTTAAAAATTATTGCCTAAGATCATTTCAAAAGTTTGCATCACTTAGTCAACCGGACCAACGGGGCAAATTCTAGGTGTCATCACACAAGGTTCACGGTAAGCTCATCACACAAGGCATTGGCACCATTATCAAACAAGACTCCACACTTTCGCTAGTGTGCAATGTTCATCACAAGAGACTTATTCGGTAATTGGCTAGTCACAACGAGATGCAAAAAGTTCACATATTATCTATGCAACTTCATTTGGCATCATCGTAGCCGCGCATTCATTGTTGTTCGATTAAGAGCACTATTCAAGTCATCGGTATTGATCATGACCGATACTGAAATTCGCACAAGAACAGCCACATTAACACAAAATAAGAGGTGGCAGAATTTTTGGAAGGGTCAAAACCATTTACAATCAAAACAAGGAGCCATAAGCTCAAACATCCATAAAATAGTGTCAAAACACAATTTTCAGCACAAAAATCCAATATATACAACAATAATAATCAAAAGAGGTAGGTATGAAAATACCTCACCCCACCCATAAAAGAAAAGCAATTGTCCTCAAATGCAACTAAAAGCACAAAAATCTCAAAAACAACAAAGAGGGAGGTAAAGAATGATCTTGTCTACACAGTCGCTCCATCTGTCGGGGCATCAGTGCCCGGGGTCACACTCTGGGGTTGGGCATCATGAAGACTAAATAAGCAATCAACCACATCAAACACGATTTAAGCACAGACCCAACACAAAATAACACAATTTATCGAATGCATTCGAGTTCAACCACTAATCAAGAGTTTGGAAAACTAACCCGAATGCCGAATTTAGAATTTGATAAGCTAGGTGGCAATACAATCCAAATCCAAACACGAGATCAAGAGCACAAAGCAAGTAAAATAGCAAAAATATGGGAAATCAAAAGTGCGAGTGTGAGTGTACGGGGTTAGAAATGTGAGAATATGAAAGATTTTAAAATTTTAAACTGTTTGGCCTTTTAAAACCTTTAAGTCCGTGGCCTTTTCGGCGGTGTAAGTCGTCCACGCCGAACCACTCGGCGATACGCTGAGTGGTAACTTACCTCACCAAGTTTTACTGGACTCCCAGTTATCTTGGGGGTCTAAACGGCGGACAAAATCTGGCTCGCCGACCTTTTCGGTGAGTCACCGATTAATTAATTGGCCCACCGAGTTTTATAGACTTCCACCTAAATTTTTGTTGGTCCAAGTCGGGCTCGCCGACCTCTTCGGCGAGACATCGACAGGACTCTATGGCTCACCAAACTACACATTCTCAAACACACTCCACTTTTCAACCTGCACAATCAACACCCATTATTCAAAATCAAACTTAAAGCATTAAAAACTAGGGTTGCCTCCCAAGAAGCGACAACGTCGTGGCACGACGGAGATATCAATTCAAGCTACATTTTTGGGATTGGCCATTGCATTGATTACGTTGACTCTCATCTCCTCCTCTATTTTACACCAACACACAAACCAAAACTGAAAGTTAGTAGATTCAACTATGACTACAAAGAACGAAAATCCAACTTCACCAAAAGATTCTCAAACAACACCACTCCCCGGCAGTGGCACCATTTTGATTAACGTTTCAAGGACACTTCATCCAATTCTAAGTGTCAACGATCGCTAGTCAGTATAAAACCCAACTAAATGAGTTGGGGTCGAATCCCACAGGGAGCGGTACATGTTTGAGATTCAATAGTGAAGTATGAATATGCTCAAATCAGTCATAGGATCGAATAAAAACATCATTCAAATCAGGGGTGACACGAATGTCAGATGGGGGGTTTTGGTTTTAAAATTATCAACTACAAATAGCAGCAAACAATATGAAATAACAATAATGAGACGGGTTCTTGTGATGTGATTCGATTATAGGCTATTATAGACAAATGGGTAATTGCAACTATTAGAAAATGGCTAAATATTAGTGAGTAAACTAGGCTATAGAGGAGATAAATTTTCTCTCGAACAATTTACCCCGAATCAAGTTGATTTCTCTCGAACATCAACAAGCATGCAAAATAAGAACAGCCCACACCTTAGTCCATTCACTCTCTCGAGCTGAATGTGTGGAAAAGGGTTTAGGATTCACTCTCTCGAGCTGAACCCAGGTCAACCCAATACCCACAGACCATCAATCAAACACCTTAGTTCTAAAACAGCTCTCTCGAGCAAGCCAAGAACACAAAGGTAGAATCGCATTTGCAACTACAATTCTTAAATTAATCCACAATAAATAATTGAACTCACTTTTAAATATAAAATAAACTAACAATTAGCAATATCCATAAGCTAAATCAGCCCATAATCACACCCCAATAATTGAGGTTTTAGCTAGACATCATAAAAAGGTAAAAATCGTTACCAAATTGAGTTTCCATCAACTGGGTAAGATTGATTTGTCCTTACAATGTTCCAATTCGAAGAATATCAAAGACACACTTCCAATTTCTCAAAAGTGACAAACTTCAATTCTTCAAAGTTTAGGAAAAACTAGAGAAAATTGTCTCTTCAGTTCAAAACTCAAATAATAGACTCTAAGATACGAATTGATATAAAAAATTCCTAAACTAAATATTCAAAGACGTATTTATAGTTGCCAAAAATGTGCTGCGAAGATTCGCTCGGCGAAGTAAGTCGGGCTCACCGAACCACTCGGCGATCCGCCCTTTGGTCACTTCATTCGCCCTTTTGCCTTGGCATTCAGCATCATCAAGGTCTGTAACTTTGGGTGATCCAAAACTGCATCGCGGAACCACTCGGCGATCCGCCGACTGCTCCTTTCTCTCGCCAACTTGATTTTACCCTCAGAGCTTGGCACACTGGAACTTTAGGAGGTCAAATGGCCATTCGGCGACTCGCCAAGTGGACTTGGCGATCACCAGGCTTTCTTTTCTTCATTCTTTCAGCTCGCTTTGTTCTTTTTTGCAACTTAGTATCCTTGCTTTGTTTCTCAATCCATAATCCTGAAAATCAAGGGTTTTACATCAGTTATTGGCATAAAATAAGCTTTTGAGGACACTAAACCTATACAAATAAACCCCTAAATGAGTTCAAATCTCGGACTCATCAGTGCCATTTTATATGGTAAAATAGAGATAGGACGAGTATCGGGAAGAATATCTTTACCGAAGTCTATTTCTCTCTCAGGAGGAACTCTGGAAAGATCATTTGGAAAGACTTCTGGAAACTTTTTTACTACTGGAACTTACTGGATATGAGGTATCTCAATACTAGAGTCATTAAATCGGACTAAGTGATAGACACACCCCTTGGAAACTAACTTTCTCACCTTAAGGTACGAAATAAAATGACCCTTAGGCATGATCTGAAAAGACACGCGCAAGCACGAGTTAGAAAGAGACTTTTATAGAGATACACTCTATCGCACGAAATGAGTATGAAAGAAGTATGATAGTTCCTAGATGTTGCAGCCTCCTAATTATAGATATGGCGCGCTTCACACCGATAACTAGGACTTTACAGACACGGCTTCATAGACTCCCTAAGACTCTTGAACTCTGGGATCTGATATCAAGTTTGTCACGCCCCGAGCCTACACCCTGGGCGGGACTGGCACTCAAGAACCATTGTTGTCCCCAAGCGAACCCTTGGCCTGGCTTAACTCTTAGCGGAAGACTTAAATAACATGAAACAGTCTCAAAAGATAAATTCATGCAATAAACTTAAAATGTCTTAAAAGAAACATTCAGCTAGCCAAAATGGCAACTCAAGTCTCAACATCAATACTAAAAATTGGAAAAGACTCAAGAACTAAAAATAACTAACTGTCTATGAAGCCTCTAACAACTGAGATGGACGTTGGGACAAGACCCACGACATCCTAATGAACTAACTGATAAAGCAATAAAAGGGATCCTCCGGAAGGAAGGAGGCTCACCAACAACTATGAAGCTCAACTAAAATCAACGATGTGCTGGATGATGATTTTGGTTACCTGTATCTGCATCATAAAATGATGCAGGCCAACTGACATCAGTACATTGAATGTACAAGTATGCGAGGGGAATACTAAAACAAGACATAAGCTTGAAAGGAACTGAAAGAACATACTTGGTCTCAACTCAACTCAACTAAACTCATTTCAATATAAAACAATAATATAAATGCAATAGAAAGAAAAGCTTTTAAAACATGGTTAACAACTCTGTGTATTTAGAAATACAATGGTAACTCAGTTTGTATGCAAGGATACAATTTAAACTCTGTTTGTATGTGAAAATACAAGTAATCTCTGTTTATATAAGAATACAAAATATAACTGTAAGAGCTATGTGATGATACAACGTTTTACCTCACGCTGCCAGGGCTGTCCTATACCTTACCGGGGGCATAGAACCTAACTACTAAGTGGATCCACTAGTCTATGCTAAAAAGCACTAAGGAATCATCTAAAAAGTATAACCCTTTTCTACCCATGATGGTTACATGGTTTATGGGGGCTGTGAGTTGTCTGAACTTTCCCCCATATCGGTGCTCAATACTACTCCCAAAATATAACTAGCTCATATGTTTAAAAACATAACTTCTTTCTATGGTTTGAGATTATTGCTTAAAAACTTAGCTCAAAGGCTCTCTTGGAAATCAAAGTTTCCTCTCTTGCTTAATTGTGAAAGCATTTACTCTTTGCTGAAAACTAGCTCAAAGGCTCTGTTGGAAATCGGTGTTACCTTTCTTGTTTAAATGTGAAAACATTTACTCTTTGGGAATACATAGTCCCCATATACTCTTTTGAAGAAATGAACTTCACTATTTACTCTTTAATCAACTCAAAACTCAAGTCTTAAAACAAGTTTAAAGCATTTGCAAAAGACTTTTGAAAGGACTCTAAGAACTCTCAGACTTGGCTCTTAACTTTCCTTGAATTTGAAATTTATGGATTCAAGGTTGTGATTTGTGATAGGAAAGATCTCATGATGTTTAGGAATGTTTTTAGATAGTTAAACATGAGAAACGGTCAAGAAATCACTGTATGGATGCAAGTCCGTGACGCGCAGATGCATTTAAATATTTGGTCGCGAAATAAATTTTGAGGCAGAAAGGTCTGTGACTTCTCCGCGATGCGGAGAAAATTTCTGTGAAATGGGGAGGCAGGTCCGCGACGCGGACTGGGTTGCCAGATTCGCCCGACTTTTTTCCTTCTTCATTTTTAAACCTCAATTCGCCTAAATTCAATTCGTTTTCTCAACTTCTCTTTAGATTCTGATACCCAGTATATGTACACAAGAATCTAACTCAAACAACTCTAAAAATCGACACAATTATCTCAAGAACTCATCAATCTCAGCCCAATTCAAGAACAAAAGCATATTCAAGAACACACACCAAGAACATCAAACTTCCAACCTTTTTAGGATGAATTCACGCGGAAATAAACATGTTTGGAGCGTGGGTGAACAAACCCAACGCTATGTGAACTCACATACCTCGTAGGGATCAACTCTTGGCGAAATCCACAAGCAAATCTTCAAGAACACGACGATTCTAAGCTTCTTCTCCTCTTTTCTCCTCTTCTTTTCTCTTCTCTCAAAACCCTAACTTATTTTTATGAAGCGTAAACTGAACCCAATCAGTTTAGACCCCAACTTAATTACCAAAAACGGATTTAATTAATTGAGTAGTGAAAAGACCATAATACCCTTCTAAAATTCAATTTTGGCTTTTCTTATCTAGACGGCCCAAATTCAGATGAGCATCTCTCCCTCATACAAACTCAAAATTGAGCAAACTCGGTGGCGTTGGAAAGATAATTCAAAGATATTTCCTATGGTATCTTGTAGATCACCTAACTCATTCTGTGCTAGGAGTTATGGTCATTTGAAGTTGATCCAAAACTCATACTTTGCTTAACTTCGTCAAACTTTCCAAATTTGATTATTTCCAAAAACGGTTTTTTTCTAATTCTTGTTCTTTCAAATAGCGGGGTGTTACAACTAGTAGGATCACGCGGCTATTCCCGTATTTGAAACATATATAAGCAGTTACAACATAGTAAGCATGACATGTACAGAATATATATATACATACCGATTATCATATCCGGAGCAATGCACAATTCCACATTCTCATTAACAAGTAAGCATGACAATTCAATGGTCCTCTCATGGAACCCATACCCAATCTGTTAGTGTGCCGGAACGTGACACCCGATCCCAATTAGTGTGTCGGATCGTGACACCCGATCCAATATATGTATCAGAATGTGACACCCGATCCAATGTATGTGTCGGAACGTGACACCCGATCCAATGTATGTGTCGGAACGCGACACGCAATCCAATCAACACAGCTACAATCACATTCACACTCATAATGTACATACTCATAATCATACAATCAAGTGTTGCATCATGGCATTCATTTGTTCATTCATACTCAATTCATTAGGTTTGATCAATAGTGCTTTATTCACATACAAACATGCATTACAATGAAACAAATACCAACATACATCACACAAACATGAAATCAAACAATCACCTACCTCGAAACCAAGCTTGAATCCCCCTAAGGCACTTGAATCTTCCATTTCCGGATTCTTTCCGCTTGTTCTTGGTCTAAAAACATACAATTAACGTAAGGATCAATAAACGAGACCTAATTACCCGGATTATAATCAACATTATCAACCCTAGGCATAACCCAAGATCCCAATACCCAATTTAGGGCTTTTCCACCATTAACTACAGGTCAAAACCTTCCCCCAATAATAATTACCCAAGAATCTAAGTTCTACGGATCGAAAAATGGATTAGGGAGTAAAAACCTTACCTTTAGTGCTAGAAGAGGTGGAAAACCTTCAAGAAATAGCCTTGGGTCGTCTCTTAGCTCTCAAGAACGAAACTTGCAGAAAATAATATTTTTCGGGTTTAATCCCGACTTAAGTCGCGACTAGGCCGCTACGGCGGACCCCATCCCGCCACAGCGGCCTCGCTCTGGCGGCTTGCGCGGAGACCGAACGTCGGAATTAGAGTTTCAAACCCCCATTTCACAACACATCTTCAACCCATGACATTCAAAAACTACCCGTTCACGCTAAGATCAGTTTCAGGAGTTCTACTCGCCCGAATTCGATTCTGTAAAGCCGTACGGGCTCCTTAACGTCTTGGCTATCCACTCATTTAATCAAATTCATTATTATATCTCTCATTCTTTACCAGATTTTCCTAGACCTCACATGACTCAGATTTCGTCCAAATTTCGACTAGGCTAGGAATTTCCAAGTCACTACTCAAAAAATTGCTGGCCCAAATTCTTTCCCCATTGGCTTTTCTATAACGACGGAAACAGGTCGTTACAAATATATTATATATTCATGCGGTCATTTTATTAAAAAAATTTGTAACAATTTATATGGGCTTATAACTTTTGACTTGTATAACATAGAAATTCTAACTTATTACTCTTACAAGCAAGTGTTTAACTCACTTTTTTTTATTTTACTCAAACACTAAAAAATATTTAAATGATATTGTGATTTAAAAAGGAGAGATTACATAACTAAGCTAACATATAGTAGTTAACTATGCTCCATAACTAATATTTAATTTAATTATATGTAATAGTTAAAGAAAAGTGGCTATAAATGGGGTCCCACGTTTTAAGATTTGTATTACAAACGTGTAATTCTTCTCTTTCTCCTGGTATACAAATCAAAACACACACTATCTCATCACACCGACTAATCTATCCCCTAAAATCTCTCAAAATTTGAAATTCGAAAATTTCAGATTCTCCCTCCTAATTGTGTATATACCCAATCAAGGTAACTCCATCAGTTATTTTTTTGTAATTTTCATCAGTTTTTTTTGTATTTGTATTTTTTTCTTCAGTTTTTTCACATTTTTTCATATTTTCAGTCATAATCTTGAATTGTTTCAGTAAAATCACCATACACATTCAAATCATGGATGCACAATCTTCATCGAAGAGGATTACTAGAGATACACATTTGCATGCAACAAAATCTAATATTCCCCCATCCCCTTTTCTTGGGTCTAACTCAAGATTTCGGAGAAATTGCATGTTTCGTTGCCAAATCTGAAGCCATTGCGGAAAAAAAAATTAAAGAAAAGAATAGATCTAAGTTCTGCAATGACTATCAGGATGCAACAAATCATGCAAAAATCGAAGTCAAATGCAAACAGAAAAAGAGATTGACTTAATAGTGGTGACTGGAGCAAAATGAAAAGAGGATTTGGGTAGATGAAGTTAGTAGTGGTGACTGGTGTCATCAATGAAACAGAGAGGAGACAAGAAAATTTCCAACTCTGCTGAATTAAATCGTAGGCATAACAAAGTATGATGGTGAAAAAATTGTGGTATTTGTATAAATTATTTTGTATATCTTTTGTGAATTTTTTCCTAGCATTTATTATTTTAATTTTTGTATATATGTAATGTTGATACATTTGATTTGTATAAGTTATGTAGTTTTTTAACCCACATGTGATTTTTGTAGTTCAAATTTGTATGTTATCAAGAAGTATACATTGTAGCTCCTAGGTGTATATGTTCAACATTTTTATGAATGTTTTGTATATACTATATCTATGAATGCTTTTATATACTTTTGATTTGTATATCTTTTTTATTTTTTAATCCACATGTGAGAGTTTTTGTATATATTTGATTTGTATATTTATGTATCTATAACCACATATGAAAGTTATAGTTCGTTTTGTATATTATCAGCAAATATACATTTAGCTTTTATTTGTATAATTTTGACATTTGCATGCATATATATATATATATATATAAATTTCAACATATACAAATATAAATTACACCAAAAGTAAAATTTAACCCCTAAATCAACAAATTTAAATTTTATATTGATTTTGTATCAATTATACAAATTATACAACAAGCTCTAATTCCTTACTTATGGCTAAGTCATAAGTTGTAAGATGATCCAAACATGTAGTTTGTTTTTTGGGAGGTCAAAAATCTCTTCTTCTTCTTTTTTCACTAAGTGCTTATTTTGAAAAAGTGAAATGTTTGGCCAAATTTTTAGGAGAAAATAAATATTGTTGAGGAGTAGCAAAAATTAATTTTTCTTAAACTAAAAAATAATAAAATAGCCCCATCTCACTACGTCTCAAATTTCAAATAGGATTTTGATCCTCTCATTATTATTATTACTAGGAATCGTATTTACATTATATTGGGTTTTGTATAAGCTTATGTATACAAAGGGACTAAAGGTGTATAAATACACCAGGGTAGTATAGTTTATATATACGTTGAAAATAAGCGATATAAATGAAAAAAGTTTTTCAAAATCCTTTTTTGTCTCTCAGTGGTCACCATATATGGTATATGAACTTGAAGATTTTGTATTTAGTTTGAAAGATGAGTGTATTCCTATACTTCTCCCATACATTCGAAAGAAAGGTCCGATATATGAGTAGCTAATATACATAATATTGATTGTTATTATATTTTTTAAATGGGATATACTAAAATTGAATTTTTCACTCGGGTCATATGATGAATATTGTTCAATAATGACAAAATAGAGTTTTATGAAGATTTTGTCACTACAAAAGTTATTAATATAGTTGATAATCTCATTTTCGAATATGAATTTAAATAAAGTCTCTTTATTATTATAAATATAATTTTTCAATCTTTCATCATATCTCCACAAAACGGTTCGAGCACCAAACTATATTTGCAATTAGAATTCATAAAAGTATCTGTGTTTCACATGAAATGTATGTATTTGATTGTTGAAAGAGAATGAATTAATTTTTATTGTGATAAAAATAAACTATATTATATATTTACATCTTTTATCTTGTTAAATGTTTTAATATTTAGCTAAAACTTAATTTTCTTTTATTGTAGAAAGTTTATATGGGATGGGTTGGAAATGAAGTTGCTAATGATACACATTGAGGAGGACATTCTATACTTAATAATAGAATGGAGAATTTAAAATGGAATAGACTATTTTTCATATTAAGGAATTAATGTGGATAAATCATATGCTAAAAGCCAAGGGCGATTCAATAAAACATAATTTTTTTGACTCTGTAATATTATTGCTAATATGTATATTAATAAGGATTAATTCAAATGAATAAGATGATGATCATTTGTTTGCAATACAATTTGTTGGATGATTTGGTCTAAAATTTTATTTACTTATATGAAGATGAGAAAGATTTAATTTAAAATTTAAAACTATTATCAAATATAAAAAGAAGATGATTTTTTATATTTTTTTATCATTTCAAAGAAGATAAAATCACGAAGCTCACTATTAATAAATCGAAAAAGGGTCATTTTTGAAAATTTTCATAAAATTTTCATTTTATCCCTCTTCATATTCGCCGAGTCTTTGTGAAATGAGTATTGAAATTGGTTTCAAGTTTTGAGTTAAAAGTTGTGAATTTGGAGATTTTTGATATTTCAAAGGCTAAAGTTGTTAAAAAGTGATTTTCTATGTCTTTTGGAGTTTCGAGTGTCGGAATAAAATTTCATCGATTTCATCGGTCCCAAAATATGAAAATTGGTCTTACAGAGTTGTCAGTTTCATATTCGGAGTCTTTTTGGATTTGAAATCCCAAGTTGGAAAATTGTAGAATTTTAGCTTTTGAATTGACTTTGGTCAATATTCGGGGCTTGGATGCTCGGATCGAAATTTTGAGAGTTCCATTGGATTTGGGGGATGATTTTAGGTCTATGTGAGGTCTTGGTTGAATTTTCAGAGGTCGTGAGCTTGATATGACCTTTTTATGCGTTATGTTCATCTTTTGTGACTTTCACGATTTCGGGTCGAGGAGACTTCAGATTCTTATTTCGATGGTTTCATTGTATTCGAAACGTCGAGTACAGTCAATTTGCATATAAGGTTTGTGTGTACGGGATTTCAAACGAATCCCGAGGGTCCAGTCGGAGACTTAGAGATTTGCTTATTTTTGTTGTATGTGCTGTTGGTGCCAACTCTCTGCGTTCGCGGAGCTTGTAACCGCTTTGGCGGAGAGGAATTGTGGGGACCCTTGCGTTCGCGGAGGGTCAAGATGTTGATCTTCGCCTTCGCGAGAGCCTTGCTGCATTTGCGTAGGCCCGGTTCAATAAACTCGCTATCGCGGGAAGGGGTCTGCATTTGCGGAGGATCCCTGGACAGAATGTTTTTCAAAAATTGGGGTTTCAACCCCATTTCCCCATTTTTTAGCTTTGGAGCTTTGATGTGGTGATTTGAACAAGATTTTTTGAAGAAATATTTGAGTAACGATTCCTAATCTTAAATCTTCATTTACCCATTATTATTTATGAATTTAAGTTCAAATCAAGGTTTTGAAATTATAAATTGAGATTTTTCTTCAACAATCTAAGAACTTAGTAAAATGGTGATTATGAACTGATTTTAAATCCTTTTTCAAAATGATTTTCACCAATGAGTTCCAAATGTCTTGGGTAATGTTTTCAAGTAAAGATTTTTGGATTCAAACATCATTTTCGGAAATGGGTTTTTGAGTGGATTGTACCCATTTTGCAAAAGTGTTTGAATTGGGTTTTGTTATTTTCGGAGTCTTATTGTGATTACTTGATTGAATTAGATTGTGTGTCTTTGGACATTGTTCGGAAAGGGAAGGCTCAAGTCTTGAATTGACTTTTGATTAAAATTGAGGCACGTGGTCTCCTAAACCTTGTAAATCTAGTATAATTGTGTATTTCCCTTCGTTGTGTGTGTTGGAGAGTAATGGGAGTAAGGCGATGGTGGGTTCATTGTTCGACTTGATTAATCTTAAGGAATTAAAAGGGGATTAATGAAGGGGAACTTTCACAAATAGCCACTATAATAAACTTAATTATGCTCCGTAGCTATAGTTTGCATATTTACGGGATGTAGCTACAGTTTAAGCTGCCTCGTTTGTATAATTTGCGGATTTGTATAATTCGCACGTTTGTATAATTCGTGGGTACATTTGTATAATTCAGTTTTTTTTTGTATAAACTCGAAATAACGAATTTATACAATTACAAAAATCAGAAGTGTAAACAGTTATACAAATTATATTATACAAATTCTGAATTATACAAAAAATTTACAAATTATACTATACAAATTCTGAATTATACAAAACAAAAAAGCTGAGTTGCGTAATTATAGCTAAAAGTAGGTCGCAAATTGTAATTAAGGCAAACTATAGCTATGTTAACTAATTAACTAGTATATATTTGCTTATACGCGTAATTTTCCCATTAATGAAAAGGCAACGTGATGATCATAATACTGTGCGAATTTGCGTTGTTGTGAGCCTTAATGTATTGATAGATGAAATGCTTTGATAGTATTATTGTGGACTTGAATTGCTTGAGTTACTATCTCTTTCTTGTGGTGTGAAATTGCTTATTTGCATTGATTTCTATGCACCGTTTTTCAAAGTAAAATGACTAAAATAGCCTTGCTCGATCTTGGCTTGGCTCTTCTAAAAAAAAAACCTAGATAATGAAATAGCAAATCCATAACAAGAAAATGGACCACTAACTAATAAAAATTATTGGAAGCACTATGTTTATGGTTGGTTCTCTTACATGTATTGGCTAAAAGTTAAAACCTTGGCTCTCAATAATGGTGGTTCTTGTGTACAAAACACAACTAGATTACAAAATTAACAAATAAATTGTTAGAAAATACAAGAAAAAGAGATGAATGAATTGCTATATAAACTTTTGAAAGGAAAAGAATATATGTTCTTTATGGTGCTGTCACTACTTTCTGCAGCAGAGCTTTTCTCTAATCTCTGCAGGCTGCCATATGATCTATTTGCAAGGATACCGCGATTCACACCTCCTTAGGCAGCTCGTAAGATCAAACAAATTCCACATATCACAATGGAAACTTCCTTCTTTCATGATTCAACATGTCGCGGTTATCCTCCTTCCTAGTGGAATTTAGGAAAGTCACCAATGTTAAGAAGTGTTCAGTTCCAGAAAAATCACTTTCTCGTGAATGGTTTTTGGCATACAAGTAGCCGTTGGTCGCTTCCATTCTGGAGGTCAATCACCCTAGCTTCCCAGCGGATTTGTGTGGCTAACATGCGTGCTTTCTCTATGGGACCCAATGTATCAGAAAGAATAATCCAACCCTATCAAGAATTCGTATTCAAATGTCAAAACATGTACAAACAGTAAGGAATCGTGGAAGCGTGAGCAACACTCGAAGGTGTTGAGTCAATTAGAGCTGGAAAAATGAAGTTTAACTGAGATTAACAAGGTCAGCGTAAAAGAAAGAGTAAGCTGGAAGATTTTTACAGAGCACAGAATGAAAATAAAGTATTACCTCGGGTCGCAAAATACGATCCATCTCAAGAAGTAGTTCAAGCATACTGCAATCTTGTGAATAAATGTGTGAAAGGAGCCCATTAGCATGGAGCATATCATATGTTCGTGGATATGTAGGAAACGGTTCACACCTGCCCAATTTTGAAAAGCGCTGCTATCAGTACATCACCAGAACCGTTATAGCATTTAACTTTAAAAGTACTAAGCTCGTGATTGATCAATCAACTAAGACTCATTTTGGATAATTTGTCTTCAGTATTGCTAGACAAAACTAAGCTGTTAAGCTCATATTATGAAAGAAATAGTAAGGGAAAAGCAAGAAACAAGTATCGACAACCGATATCCTATTGAAGAGATAAAATACAAGCCTCAAATTTCTCTGGTTTTTCCCTGTATCTTTAAGTTTATACTCGCACGTGCAATTTAAGTGATGTTTTTTTCTGAAGTGAAACACTCATGCTTTAGAAAAGATTGTAAATTGTAATTATTAATTTTGAAGTCATTAAACGTTAGGGATGCCAAAAGATTTTAAATCACACGAGTACCAGGATTGTAAGACGTTTACAACCCTTCTCACTGGTTATAAAGATTGACACAACAAATATCTTCCTATCATATCGTCTTGACCTCCCGCTTTAGTTACAAAACATACAGAAAGTTCATCAATCATCAACTCAAAGGATGGAGATGGCAAGCAAACTGAAAATAAAATAATTCACGCAAGATGAACAAGAATAAATTATGATATGTTAAACAATGTGCTGTAAGTTTTTTCAACTATAATAATCTGCCTGAAAAGCTAATCGATAAGAATAATTATCAGAATATTTCACTATCAATTAAGAGAAGTAGAAGAATATAAAATATCCATATTGCATTGCTTTAGTTTGAATTATTATATATCTACAATATCCAAGTATAAATGTCTTTGCAAGTCTTGAAAATATAAACGATAATGGCTTACCAGTTATGCAGAATACCGGCTAAACCTCGATCAAGTATGAGAGGAAGCGTACTTCGAGCCCCAAGAGGCACAACATTCATCACCCACACTGATTTACTTGCCTCCAACATAGCAGCATTTAAGCCCCCATAATGTGCATTCATGTCCATGACATTCCTCACCATATTGTATGGAGGCAATGGATCTTCTTCACCCGGCCTCTTTGGATGGTCAGAGAATATCAAGGGCGACAACAAAGACCAATAATTTCTCAACGCTGATTTCCAGAATCCTGAATCCTCAAAGAAATCATCAGGATCAACTCCTGCCCAAGAGAAAAACACAAGCAAATGAGTGATTTACTAAAAGAAAGTGTACAAATAGCTGAAAATTGGAGAATGAAGAAGAAGTCACATAAACCATTTTAACCAAAAATACTTGCCATGAATTTCAATATCAGTTGAGTTCAAAGGACCAGATTTGTCATGAATTGGAACCCACCGGTTACTGCTTGTCCCAGAAATACAGTGTGCAAGCGGTTGGTAGTACAGTTGCATGTCCTCTCCTTTACAAATGGGTATACTAAGCTGTGAGCTACATCAAAACGCATAAGCTCATTATAGGAGGTGGAGGACAGATAAATACGTGAATCATTTCAAAGCTATCAATGCGCATATCAAACACAATTAGAACAAGGTAGATTCCTAGAAAATTCATTTTCTGTATCTCCCTTTCGGAAAAGTCTACGTGTGGAAGTCGTGCAGAAAAAGTTTCTTCCCTAAAGATCATCTATTATAATTAGGTATTCGTTTACTGAGTCAAGCTCTACAATGGATAATGCCTTTTCATCTAGATTAGTGATCAATATTGTTGACATGTTAGTCTATGAATTTAGTTAATTGAAACAAAAAATTGCTTCAAGGAAGTTACGAACATAAATAAAAGGAGTACGTACATGACCTCCTCGATTGGCCTTACCTATAGCATTGAGAATTTACTGTCTTCTGCCAGATGAAAGTCTCTTCCTGCTGTCCCAAAAGAGACCAACAAAGCTTTTTAGTGAACTCTTCCAAAGGAGTAGACATGCTTCCCTTCTTCGCACTAGTAGAACTATCCTGCTGCTGCCGGGTTGTTGGTGAGGTTAAAATAAAATAACCTCCGGGCTTGAGCACACGGTCAATTTCAATTAAAAACAATCCATCTGTTTTTTTCAAAATCATTGTTAGTTTTATGCTATTGAATTCACCATGTTCATGAATTAACAGAAGCTGAGATACATTCTTCAGAAAATCATATGCTTCCGGATTTTTTTCAGAGACACACTGACGGTCATTGAGGGGTCCAAAAAGAAACAGCCAGTCTTATCTTATATCTTAACAGAAAAGTAAAACAAGAAAATATCAACAAGCACCATCCTACAGTGCATTCCTATGTTAGAAACGGTGAAGGAGGTCCTATCATTCAACTCCAGCCCAGTAATAAAGGTCAGCCATCCCGCATCCAAAAATGGTCTTACCTTAAAGGCAGCTGCGATTGGCAGTTCTGCTTGGGTGAGAGATCAAGCTCATAGCGGAATTTTTTAAACCGAAGGAAAATATTATCAGCAGGATCACCAAATAGAATCTTGACATATAGGCAACAACATCTAAGTTGTTACTCCCTCCATTTCTATTTGTTTGTCTAGTTTTGATATGGGACGAAGTTTAAGAAAGTAAAGAAGACTTTTGAATCTTGTGGACTTTAACTAAAGACACGTAGAATGTAACAAAATGTCCTTTAATCTTATGGTCTTAAATATATCACGTAGAAAGTTGGAATTAAAGAGTTGTTACAAAAAGGAAAGAGACATTTTTTTTGAAACGGACTAATCAGGAAAGTAAGACAAACAAATTGAAACGGAGGGAGTAATTGATATGTTTGAGGAAAAAAAGGAGTTCAACAATAATATGAGGTTTCTTTTAGTAAAATAGAGAGGTCGAGAGGATGAACTATAGTATCAGAAGGGGCGAAGTGATTGATCTTGATGGCAAATAACATGCAAACTAAAGTGAAAATCACAGTTAGAGACATTGCATAAACCTAATGAAATAAACGATAGGTCAAATAACTCATACAAAGATGAAGAGTAAACAGCTGGCTAAACACAGCTCCTCAAAAACATAGCAAAAGCAATACCTTTGCTGTCCCAAATGATTCCACACTGAGCACAATGAACCATATCATAAGACAACGATGGAAATGGAAGCTGTTTCGAAATAAAGTTGCCTATGACTGCCGGAAGTCCTCTCTCAAGTGCAAACTGAACTTGGCTACCAGATGACTCATACTCTGCCACACAAAGAGCCATCAAGTTCAGCGAAAGTAGGTGACCACCAAAGCTACCAAATCCGCAACCAATATCTAGTACACTGCGAACCTGTTATTCAGACAAGAAGAAAAATTCTTATTTTATTGAAGTGATAAAATGGTTAGATACCCTAGTTCAGCAATATGAAGCGGACATACATACTATATGTGTTATTCTTAAGAAACCAGCAAGGGAATGAAAAGTAGAACGGGATAATACGTTTATGGAAAGAATAATCAAGATTTACTTACCCCGGCTTGAAGAAATTCTGCATCACTTCCAAGCCCAATCATCTCAGCAATAAGGTGTGAGTGATCTTTGACGCTATCAACCATCATTCCATCGTCTGAGTGGAAAGCAATTTGGTTCTCTTCCAGTAACATTAATCTGGAAAAATAAAATTTAAAAAGGGCCTACTATAAATCAGACAACAATAGTTTAATGCAGCATCACCGATAACAAAAAGAAAAGAAAATGTTCATCAAGTTCATTCAATTGACCGTACCTTTTTGTCATGCTTCCAGAAGAAAGGAACTGATCTTTGGTTAGCCTCACATTTCCACTCCATATGATATCCCTACCTGCTGGCCAAGTCAGAGGAATCTTATAGTCCTTTGGAGGACGAACCAAACAATGTGATTGTTCGCGTGATAACTCACAGTGTCGATCAAACTCCTCCCCATCTTTCAAACCAGTTAGCGTATTTGCAGATACATTATAACAAGGTACATAGTTCTCTCTTTCTTTCCCACAAAAACCAATATCCTTTATCCAATTGGCTCCTACAGAAAGGCTATTTAGATCTAAATAATCGCTTCGCACTAGCTTCTTTAGATTTCTATAACTTGTATAGACATGAGGGTTTGTAGAGGAGGCCACAGAGTCAAAGGTACTTGAATAAGATGATTCTAATAATGCTATTAGCCCAAATACACTAACCAGGCACAAGACTAACCAGCTTACCGATGGTCTACGCCCGAACAGTATTGATAGTTTAGTAAACAAAGGGCTTCTCATATCCAAGTTTCCACCACAACCACCTCAAACCCAAATGTTGAGAAGATCAAAATAGGTGCTAGTTACTGTTACAACCTGAATCTCCAAAACAGCAAGTAACATCTCTCATATGTATCGCCCAGCATCCAAACAATTCCAATTAACATGAGTTAGACCACTATCTAATCTTCATCAAGACCAGAAAAAGAAAAAAAAAACCAATTCTTTGCAAAATAATCACAAAAATAGAAAAAGGACGAATACAGTTTTGATCCCACAAGTGTCCAATTCAGATCAGTAGAGCCACTCCTTGAAATAGACTTAAAACATCACAAATAACCAGTTCAGAAAATGACAATTCTAAAACAACTATCACAATTTACTTAAAAGAATCTAAATCCAGCAACTACTCCCTCAGAAAAACCTGCAACAGAAAAGCACCAAATTACACATAAGAATCAATCAGAAAACAACAACAACAATGCCTCAATTTTAAACTATCCAAGGTAGACTCATCCTCCAAAAAAGCTCTACTTTTAAAGGATCCGACACACACTCGTAAACACACTTTTGAAGAGTCGAAACAACATACATATCCATCCACTATATTGGATCCATTTCAATACAATACTCCTTTTAAGACAAATTGAGTCCTCTAAAAAAAAAAAAAAAACTATTCTGTCATGTCAATCTCCAATAACACATAATATCAATACAAAATAACAAACACAAACAGCAAATGCCTCAAATTCCAAATTTAGCAAATTTATTCTACTCTTTATTTAAAGCTCAATAATCTGAATGGGGTTTTCTAAAACAAAAGATTTTTTCAACATTTGAAAGAAAAACAAAAACAAATTGAGCACAAAATGTAGATTCCAAAATTTCAGCAATTCAAATTAAGATCTCAAACGCAGATCAGATCCACGTATTATTACAAAAACATCATTATAACCTATACAAGATTAACCAAAAAACTCATTCTGCCTCTACACAAAGGGTTTTTGGATTACCTGGTTAATTGCTGATTATAAATTTTGAGTGTTCGTATAATTCCGTTATATACATTATGGTGGGATTGAAGTGTTTCCAGACAAGTGGGTTGGATTCGCCGATCAGAACGAACAACAGAAACCTTTTTCTATGGATGCGTAACTTCTTTTTTTATTCTATAATATAGCAACTATTAGTCATCTCTTTATGCATTTTTGTTGTTTATTTATTTGGAGCCAAAAAATATTATCCAACAAATGATATAATTATAAAAAAGTTTAACCATATATTATTGTCTTTATCAAAAATAAATATGTTTGTTCATTAAATAAATATCTCTTGATTTTACGATATGTTATGTTATTTTATTTACTTTAAAATAACATTTTCTATCGAAAATAGTTTGTTCATTAAATAAAATATCTCTTGATATCACTACTTTAATTAACGCTATATTCTGTTATTTTATCTGTTAAATTCGCTTTAAAATAGCATTTCCAACTTTTGTTCCTTTTTGAGGCTTTATCATTTTATTTTATTTTAAAGGTTAAGACTATTATACCAAAAGGGAAATTCTTTTTAAGTAACAAAATAGACATGGGTTCAAATAGAGAATGTTTAGTCTTGGAAGTTGCTCCTTTTTTTATAAAAAAAAAATGGAGATGGAATGAATGGTGTTTGCTTCATGACATATATTAACATATATACTATAAAATAAAATAAAATATGTAGAAATCTTTTTGGAAAAATATAGGTACGAATTTCTAAGAAATTACTAATTTGACAAAATTAATGAATTACCTTATTGTAACTTGTACTAGGGTAAGAGGGTGTGGAGAACATAACCTTGGATAAAGGTGTGTGAAAGACGTATACTAAGGTAAAAGGAGGGGAAGACCGACGTTAAGCAAGGGTATCAAGCGATACCGCTTCGTCAAATATGTATATATATTAATAATATGTATAAAGATATATATCTAACAAAATGACAATTGACAAAAGTAATCTAATGGTGTGATGGTTCATTGTTTGCTTTTGATGTTTGAGGTTGGAGGTTCGAACAAAATGTGGTTAAGTAGCATTGAACTCAAGACATCTTCTAGTTTAAACTTAATCTAAGTCAATGAGACAAGGATGTAACTTACTTTAAAATATGAAAGTTAAATCACCTTCTATAAATATTGACAATAATTACTTACTCAATCTATTGGGTAGAAGGTTAGTCGGTATTGAAGTGTTGTCTTGTTTTCAAGGGTTTAGGTTTGTTGAAATTTATCGTTGTACTAACCAGATTATTGTAGTGTTTACTTTTGATATCCATCAACTTTTGTCATCTATTTTGCTTCCATTATCACACTATTTTATTCCCCTTGTTTCTTTCTTGTAGGCTTTGCATTGTTTCCCTTGTTGGTTATTGTGTTTTCTAGATTATTTTCTTCTTTTTTGAATTTGATGCATTTTAACTTAGAATCTTTCGGAAATAATTTTTTTTATCTCTATGAGATAATAATAAGCTTAGATATATTATAGAATTTCACTTATTGTTGTTGTTGTTACCTTATTGTGACTTGTACTATTATTCAAGGTGAGGCCAATTTTACAAAAGAAAAAAAAAACAAAGGTTGAAGAAACGACTAGTTGTAGTAGTATTAAATTTGAATGTACGACCAAGTATATATTGTGATGCCAAACATGTATGTTTTATGTCGTATATAATACAAAGAATGTTTAAATCATTATTAAAAAATATATATATAGAAGTACTGTTGAAGCAGAATATAGAAGTTTGGCTACCATAGTAGTAGAATTTATTTGGCTATAAGGTCTACTTAAGCATGGGCAGAGCTACACCTAGCTAAGGGTGGTCAAATGGACAACTTTCATCGGAATTTTTTTGAAAATATATATGTTAAATATCGATGTTTTTGGATATATACTAATTGTTGAACATCCTTAATACAGTTAAGAAAGATAGCCCATTGCTTAAGGTTGTTCAAATTCTCTTGGAGGCCTGGGTTCGAGACCAGACTTAGCCATTTTATTTAATTTCTTTTATTTTCATTTTTTAACTTAACAAAGAGAAAGCAAGTATAAACACTCTTGACGAAAATCATGGTTCCGCCACTGTTAATTTAAGGAGGTTTAAATTAACAATCCTACTCAACATCAACTCGCCGACTTGCTCACTAAAAGATTATTTACCAGGGTTCAGCATCAATATCTTCTTTCTAAGTTGGGTGTTTTAAACATTTTGTAACACCAAACTCGAGGGAGGGTGTTAGAGTGTATTTTCTCTTATTATATAAGAGACGGTTCGTGCTAAAGCAGGCGCGTCTCTGTCGACGTGCTTGATTTAGCGTGTTTTGAAAAAAAAAATTAAAAATTTATTTCTTTTGTTTTACTTTGACAGTTTGCGCTGAAGCAGGCACGTCTCCATCGACGTGCCTGCTTCAGCGTGTTTCGAATTTTTTTTTATTTCTTTTGTTCTACTTTAATTTAATTAGTGTATAATTTTTTCAAAATTATAGAATCCGTTTTAGCTATGAGTTTTAGTTATAAATTCAAGACTTCACGATAAAGCAGACACGTCTCTGTCGACGTGCCTGCTTGAATGTGTTTCAGAATTATTATTTTTAAATTACTTCTTTTGTTCTACTTTAATTTAATTGATGTATCATTTTTTTGAAATTATGGAATCCACTTTAGTTATATGACTTTTAGTTTTAAATTCATATTCTTTAGTTATTGCTTTATTATTTTGAATGTTGGTAATATTTGTTTATATCTTGTAACTACTTTGAGTAAAAAATCAACGATAGATGACGAAAAATACATTAATTATGGACCTCTTCACGATAAATTTGCTCAAACAAAAAGTAATTAACAACTTAAATATCTAAAAATCATATTAAAATTTAATCAACTTTTTAAATTCTACTTATATCACAACAAATTAAAATTAAAAAATACTAAGATATTGGGCCTATGCTAGCACAAACACGTGTGTCTAGTAATACTATACATACTGTACCATATAACTAGACAAATGTAATATGCACTTTTTGTTGGTTATCCCATTACAATATTTAGTTCACCACCCCAAAATAGTTGCCTTTTCTAGAGGTATATATAATTTGACTCATATTTGAAGATAAATTTGATTAGTTTAATTTGACTCATATATATATATATATATATATCATTTTTCAGAAGTTTATTTCCTTCGAAGTGTTGATGATGCCCCAATTCTCAATTCACTCCTACAACAGACTCAACATCACATCAATATGGAGGACTTTGTTGATGATACACCTTTAGTATCTCAATTACTATGTTTTAGCGTTATCTTCTTGAGGATATTGTTTTAGCTTCATCAATTACTTTAGCTTCGCTACATCTTAAATATTATTGCATTATATGTGCATTTAGTGCGCCTAATGTGCATCTTATGGACTTTATGTGCATCTCATGTATATGTTCTTTTAACACTACTAGCTAATTTAATACATGGAACTTGTGTGTTGCATTTTAGATTTAAGCATATCAATTTCAATTATAGTAAGCTTACTGAAATATCTTATTCACTAGTTTAGGCATGATTTTCCACTTATTGAGTAATACTTACTGTATAAATTTATATTCCCTCTAAATGTTTAATTATTTATTGTAATTTGTTTGAAATCTAACTTTAAATATTTTAATTAACTTAGTCGAATTCTCAAAAGATGATCCAGCACTTATTTTAAGGGAACTCTGCCATTTATCTAATTTGGCAGAAATTGGATCAACACAGCAAATAACAATAAATATCTGTTTCAGTCAGAAGAGAAGAAAAAAAAAGTTACTACCAATTTTGAATAACTCATGAAGTAGTACACAATTTTTCTTTTCCCTTTCTCTTTAAACGATTTATTTACAAGTATGAAGAAAACAAAAAATTATAGTTGAGGACTTACCAAGCTGCAGTATTACACGTACCTTAACGACAAATGTACTGGAAATGCTGAGAAATAATAATTGAGGGGTAAAAAGAATAGAATGATATTAAACCAAAAAAAATCAAAAAAGTATATTAGTTAGAAGTAAGGTAGTGTATAATAATGGAATTTGTCTATAAGTATTATTCTGTTGGGCAAGAATACAAGGTTTTTTTTTTTAGGAAACGTAAAGGAAAACAATGAAAGACAATATTTATCTCATTAAAAATAAAGTAAAATATTTATAATTTTATAATTACATTATTATTAGATATAAAAGATATTTTTTTTATAATTATTTAGAGTATTTATTAAGGAAAAGTTGAATAGAAAATCTAACTGAAGAAAATCTTCAGAGAAAGCTTTGGGAATGAGAGAGATGAATGTTAAAACTTAAAAGGAAGTGGACGATTTTAACATTCACGAAAATCGTTAACGCATCACCTTTAATGAGTAATTTCTGAATAAGAACCTTAATGATATCATGAAAATATATATATACTCTTATAGGATCATTGACTAATGAGTAATTTCTGAACAAGAAACCTTAATGATACCATGAATATATATATATATACTCTTATAGTATCATTGACTAATAAGTAATTTCTGGGGAAAAAAAAACCTTATTGATAGCACAACAATATGCAAATACTCTTATAATATCATTAACTAATGAGTAATTTTGAACAAGAAACCTTAATGATACCACAATCAAGAGTGGATTTAGTAACACCTAAGGGATGTCACGGGACATGACTTCGTTGAAATTTTTTGCTAAATATGCATATATATATATATAATTAAAAGACAGCAAAAACATTAAGATATATTAATGTTGTGATATGTTTTGATACAAAAGTATGTGTAATGCAGTTGGTAAGTGTGTCATAAAGTCCACGCGAGGGACTCGAGTTCGAATCTAGACCTTAATGATTCCTATATAAAAGAGAATGAAAATTTGAATCAAGTTATTTTAATCTATAACTATGCCTAAAATGGTTATTTTTCAAATTTTGTCATAGTTTAGATGGTCATGAATTTTTGATCTCTGGTTGACTTAAATTTGATGATTCCATTTAAAATTCCATAAAAATGAAAGAAACAAACAGAACATCACCAATATTCCAATATAACAAATGTTTACTACCAATCAACATGTTGTTTCCTTGTTTGTGTCAAAATATTATTTTCTTTATTTTATTTTACTTAATTCATGTTTACTTGATATTTTCCTAAAAAAACATTTATGAGAGGTTTATTTTGTTTAACTAATTTTATTAATTATATTTTAAAATTTTAAATTTAACTACCAATGCTTTAGGTGAGATAGATATCCATAAAAAAAAAATTATTTCAAAATTGTCACAAATACACACAGAATGTAAGTATGTGTAAATCGAATATCAAAGTTAGACAAATTTGTAGCAAAAGAGATGCTAAATGAAAATTCTTCAATTACCAAAAAATGTGATTATATCCGTCTTTTTTACTACTATATAACTTACATCTCATTCGTCAATTTTCCACATCTTTTAGATATGAATCATACTCTGTTTACCTAATTGTCAATTAAGTGTTTTTTTAAAATTATAAGCACATATTTATTAGAGATGAAGTATAAGTAGGAAAAATCATTAATTTAGATATCAAAACTAAATATTAGTGTCAATTTAGAAATCACGTGTGTATTTATATTCGTAAATTCATTGAGAAATCTATAAATCGATCTAACTTTATAAATTATAAATAAAATAATAGAGGAGTATAAAAAAATCTTTGATTACCCCTGTAAAATAAAACCAGTACTCCATAGTCCAGTGCTCAATCACATGACACAGTTGGAATTTTATTTATGACGTGTTTCACTCGATTAACATTAATTAAAATTTTACATCTATGTAAAATTTTATTTTCAAAAGTAGAATTTTTTCGTATGAAAATTATCAAAACTTTTTCAATTTGTACGCAAACTGGAATATTAGTAGATGAACACATTATGTTTAGTCTTAATAAATCAAAAAGTTTAATAATCTATATATAATAATAAAGCTGAATATGAAAACGGTGAGGTGGCGCTCTCTAAGGGCTTCAATCCTATTTATCTTTTTTGTGGATTTTTTGGCGTTTTTTAAATTTTAAAATACAAAAAAATTCACCTATAAATTTAAAGAACATTAAAGGTAATCATATTTAATTATATCTTCATCAATAGCCATATTTAATTTATTTTGTCATGAATACTATTATTCTCTTTTCCTATAATATTTATTAATTTCTCATCAATTATTACAAACCTTTTCATTTGATTTAAAAAGAATTCCAACAAATTATTCACGAAAGTTAAATTTTACGGGTTTTATTTATTTATTTATTTTATAGTCTTTTCCTTTTTTTTGTTCTTTATTTTACTTCTTTTTATTATTTATCAATCCAAGAAATTTATATCTTTATATAATATAAATTTATTTCTTTAATCTTCTTTATTTTTGTTTTTTCTTCGTTATTTAATTTTTAAGTTTCACCTCCATAACTTAAATCTATTAAACTTCTATTCTTAATAATATCATTAATTTCATGACTATTAAGTTTTCATATTCATAACCTCCAACTATTAAATTATAAAATTTAAGATACTTTATGATATCTCTCCATTTTTATCAATATAAATTCACAAGTTTTTTGTTTCATGAAATCCCAACTCAAAATTATTTTTTATATTTCATTGTTCTTTGTAGTATATTATATTATAAAATTCATGTTTTAACTTGACATGATGAAGATGACTCTTGAATGTTGATTAGTTTGTCAAAGAGGGTGCCGAACAAGAGCTCAAAAAAATGGACACTGATTCTGTATTCTTATTTTTATCTATTTTCTTATAATAAGGTCCCAAGGAAGATGTGTTTGTTTGTGTTTTCTCTATGTAACTTCTTTAGTTTGAATTTTTATAATCTTTTATCATTGCAAGTCTGTATTTTTGTTTAGATGCAAATTAGTTATTGTTACTTTGTGTGTAATAATACTGACTACTAACAAAAGTTTAAAAATACTATTGCACAAAGAACTGTTTATATTTTCTTTAAAGATTCCTTCATTTTTGTCTATATAAATCCATAATTTTTTTATTTCATGAAACTCTTGCTCGAGATTATCCTTTTTATTTCATATTTGAAGTAGTGTTTTTCTTAATTCTTCTTAAAGTCTTTCTCACATAACTGCTAAGACATAAGTTAAAGAGTCAAAGAGGCACCTAAACGTTTCTTATTTCAAGTTAAATAACGGACATTGAAGAAGAGTATTAAGTACTAAATCTACACTACAAAACTACACTACAACATATTTTTACTTCAATTTGTTGGATTTCATTACATGAAAAGTTTTTATTTTTTATACATAGAAAGTGCAATTCAATTTCATTTTGTATGAACTCATCAATTTCATGAAATTCACCTTATCGTAGTATGTCAATTTTCTTTTTTAGTTTGGGGTGGGGCTATAAAGTAAGATATTTTTACTAAATTACCTTTAATATATATCTTGAAATTTTTTTAGTTCTTTGACCCAATTTTTTGGTTATATAATTCTTTTTAATTAAATAAGGGTAAAATAGAAAGAAAAAAAACATCATTAAAGTCTTTTTGATTATGTAAAATACAATTTATTTTGAAACAAAATAAAAAATAAAAACAAAACTTTATTTTGAAATGAAGAGAATATGTAATGTAAGAAAGTGAAAAAAGTATAGAAAAGTTCAAAGACCTTCTTTATTATCTGTGAAGTGACCAAAATTACTGTAAATATAATTAGCTAGACAATTTAACTGTACTTATCCATTTAAATTTAGCATAATTTACATATGCTCATTTTTACGTTTTAGACATTACAATTTCCATATTTCATCAAATATTTTTTACACTTTTTACGATCTATTTGAGCTATTCATATTATTATCGGTTGAATTTATTTTTTTATTTATTATTATTAGTTTCACATTATAAACGTTATGTTATTAAGTATCTTTTTAAGTATAAATGAAGAAAAAAAAATTAAAGTATAAAATTTTAATTAAAAACAATTCTCTATCTTCAATCTACGATGTTCCACAATATATATATATATAAAGTAAGCTAATTAATACATATGTATTGTGTATAAATTACACAAAATGATCAACTTTGTTTTTTATTATTTTTAAAGTATTTTTCTTTCCTTCATATAATAGTATATTTTATTTGTTAGAAATTGGTTCAGTGTGAATAATAAGATGAATTCAAATTTGAATTTTGCTCTATTTAATTGAATTTAAACTAAAAATTCTTTTATATTGAAAAAATATGAAACAATTAATTTATATCTTTAATATAATATTTTATGACCGCGTGTAGCGCAGCCAAGTTACCTAATTTAACAATATACCAGAATATTGTTAGGGCAGTTAAATATCAAACTAGTGGTTAAGTTAGTTATGCTAATCACATTATTGTTAGACACATTGTATATAAGTAGAAAACTATCTTTGTATACTTATAACTTTGAAATGAAGATTACAAGTCTCAATGGTATCTAACATCTCAAAGTAGCTACTGTGGAAAATGTAACCTTTTTTTTTTTGAATTGAGATCAACTGCAATAACAACATGATCAATATAATTTCATACGTGAAATTTCGAGAATATAGGGTATACTCAAATCTTGTCTCTACTTTTAAGTGATAAAAATGTCGTTTTTGATTAATCTCAACTCAAGAAAATTATTTTTATTTATTTATAAAAAGGAGGAGTTGTCTCGTGATATGTAGTGTTATTGGAGCAAAACGAAGCCAAAATGTTCATACTATGACTTCATCAAATAGCTATATATTACTTCCCGTCCACTTTTAATTATCATGATTTTTTTTAGAGTCAAATTATAAGAACTTTGTAACGACCTGTTCCCATCGTTATGAAAAAGCCAATGGAGAAAGAATTTGGGCCAGAAAACTTTGTAGTAGTGACTTGGTAATTCCTAGTCTAGTCCAGATTTGGACGAAATCTGAGTCAGGTGAGGTCTAGGGAAATCTGGTAATGAATGAGAGAGTTAATTATGAATTTGATCACATGAGTTGATAGCCAAGACGTTAAGGAGCCTGTACGGCTTTACGGAATCGAATTGGGAGGAGTAGAACTTCCGAAACTGATCTTGACGTAGTTTTTGAACGTCAAGGGTTGAAGGTGTGTTGTGAAATAGGAGCTTGAAACTCAAATTCTGACTTTCTGTCTCCGTACAAGCCGCTGTGGCTGGTTGGGTCCCGCTGTGGCCGGACAATCGCGACTTAAATCGGGAAAAACTCTAAAATCGTTATTTTCTGTAAAACTTCGTTCTTAAGATCTAAGGGACGACCCAGGGTGACTCCTTGACAATTTTCCACGATTTCTAGCGCTAAAGGTAAGATAATTACTCCCCTAATCTGTTTTTCGATCCGTAGAACTTAGATTATCCGGTAATTATCATTGGGGGGGGGGGTTTGACCTGAAGTTAATGGTGGGAAAAGCCCTAATTGAACATTAGGATCTTGGTTTGGCCATGGATAGATAGATTGATTATTATCCGGGTAAATTAGGCCTTGTTTATTGATTCCTGCGTTAATTGATTGTTTTTAGACCAAGAACAAGCTGAACGAATCCGGAAAGGGAAGGCTAAGTGTCTTAGGAGGATTCAAGCTTGGTTTCGAGGTAGGTGATGGTTTGATTTCCCGTTTGTGTGATATATGCCGGTTAATTACTTCATTGTATGCATACATGTATGTGAATAGGGAAATGCAAACCGAATCTAATGAAATGAGTATGCATTGTGAACGATTACATTTCATGAACCTAATACTTGATTGTATGATTATGAGTAATGTTCACTATGGGTGTGATTGTGATTGTGGTTGTGCTGATTGGATCCGTTGTCAAGCTCCGACACATATATTGGATCGGATGTCACGTTTCGACACATATATTGGATCGAGTGTCACGTTCCGACACACTAACAGTTTGGGTGTAGGTTCCATGAGAAGACCATTGTGATTATTACATTCATGTCTATTGTCATTGATATTGGAAACTGTATGTTGCTCTTGAAATGATAATTGATCTATGTATTTTGTATATGTGTGCTTATTGTGTTGTGATTGCTTGCCTATGTTTCTCTTACTGGAATAGCCGTGTGATCCTACCAGTACACTGTGGTTTGTTACTGATACTGCACTTGCTCGTTCTTTGTTGAGTACAAGGCATCTTCAGGCGGCTACTGATAGACCTCAGCTAGGAGATCAGTGATCAAGACCGGATTCAAGGGTGAGCCAGTTCTTTCAGGCTGTCATGGGTCCTCTATTGTTTAATCCATTCTTTTCGGACTCAAACCTTCTAATTAGAATTACTCGTATGTTTAGTTTTGTGTTTGGACCCATTCTCTTAGACTTGTTGGTTAGTAGTTTTGGTACAATGACTTTCAGTTCTAGGGGTTAACTTCCGCAATAGTTTGTTAGTTGTTTTTGTTGAACTTTCAGAGTTTATGAAAACTCCGTATTTCTTAGTCATTTAAATCTGCTTCCGTATCTTTAAATGCTTAGTTTTTTTTTGGTTAAGTTGCTTAGTCGGGTTGTAGTAATGGTTCTCCCTCCGGAGGGTTAGTGTGGGTGTCAATCATGGCGGTCTGGGTCGTGACAAACTTGGTATCAGAGCCCTAGGTTCGTTGATCTCATTGTACCAAAACGAGTCTAGTAGAGTCTTGCGGAACGGTACGGAGACGCCTGTACTTTTGCTCGAGAGGCAACATGACTTTAGGAAATCTCTTTGTTTCAACTCCTTTCGTGCTATGACTTGATTCCAATTGGTATCTGGCGATCCAAATTGGTATATAATCTTCTTTCCTTTTTTGTCCGCAGATGGTTAACACACATTTCAACGGCGTTAGCCCGTAGCTCCCGTCAATGAGCCAACCGAGGAGTCTGCAGCTCTTGCTGCGGTCGAGGCAGGGGTAGAGGAAGAGGAAAGGGAAGAGGCCGAGGAACGGTAGCACCCGCTAGGGGTGGAGCTCCACTTGAGAATGCTCCCAGAGATGAGGCCCTTCATGCCCATCACGAAGAGGTAGAAGAGAATGTGGAGATTGAGGACAAGGAGAAGGTTGGACTAGAGGGGGATGTACAGGCAGAGGCTACATGTGTTCCTCCCTTAGACCAGTGTTAGCTCAGCAGATCATGTCTTTTCTGAAGGAATTGGTCGGTCCCAAAGTCATTTCCACAGTGCAAGCGGCCCAACCTCCTGTCAATCCCCCCATTGCTGCTACTGTTCCCAGGGTAGGTGGAGCATTAGGCACTGATGCATTTTTCTATCCCCTATTGGGTCCTATGATGACTGGTAATGAGCATGAGATGCTAACTAAGTTTCTGAAGCTAAAGCCGCTTGTGTTCCATGGTTCTAAGAGTGACGACGCCTATGAGTTTATTTTGGATTGCTATGAGAAGCTTCAAAAGTTAGGTATTGTACACCAGCATGGGGTAGAGTTCGTGACCTTCCAACTTCAGGGTGAGGCTAAACAGTGGTGGAGGGCCTATGTAGAATGCAAATCGTCAGTTTTACCCCCACTCACTTGGACGCAGTTTCATGCTCTGTTTCAGGGAAAAGTATGTTCCCCGGACTTTGAGAGATCGTAAGAAGGATGAATTCATAGATTTGGAGCAGGGTGGTATGACTGTAGCTGCTTATGAGGCAAAGTTCCATCCTTGTCTAGATATGCTACACAATTGGTAACTACAGAGGAGGAGAGGATTTGTCTATTTGTCAAAGGATTGAACCCTGAATTACAGGTATTGTTTGTTCACATGATTTCTGTAGGAAAAAGTTTTAATGGGGTGACATACTTTGTGAAGAAAGTACAGGGAGTTCGACGTGATGGGCAGGCCAAAGCTCTGGCTAAGAAGCCCAAGAGCACATGTAACTACATGGTTCCTACTTCAAAGGTTCAGGTAGGCCGACACTTGCAGCCCAACTAATTAAGTCAGCCTTGCCCGCTTCTAGAGGTGGTTACTCAGGAACTCCACAACATAATTTTATTCAGGATAGCCAGGGAGTCGTGCCTTCGGATAGCGGCAGGCCATCTTTAGATTGTAGTTGCTATAATTGTGGAGAACCTGGGCATATGAGGAGAGATTGTCCTCATCCACGCATGTTTGACCCCCCGCAACAGCAGACTAGAGAAGTGGCACCCGCGGGAAATGGTAATAATGGCAGAGGACGTCCATAAGGTGGGCGAGGAGGGAATCAGTGAGGCCGTGGAGGTCGGGAAAATGGTAATGCAGGTAAAGGAGCAGCGCAGCTAGGCAAGGAGGTTGTCCGTCAAGATGACAGGGCTTAGTTTTATGCCTTTTCGGGCAAAACCGAGGCGGAGACATCTGATGCAGTGATCACAGGTGCTATTCTAGTCTTTGACCGAATGGCTAATGTGTTGTTTGACCCGGGTTCTACTTTTTCATATGTGTCAGTTCAGTTTACCTTGGGATTTGATGCTGTTTGTAATGTACTTGAAGTCCCCATCCATGTTTCTAACCCAGTTGGAGAGTCTGTCATAGTCACCCATGTATATCGTGTTTGTCCTATGTCGTTTATGGGTTTTCAGACTTGGGTTGATTTAGTTATTTTGGATATGGCTGATTTTGATATAATCTTAGGCATGACTTGGTTGTCCCCCTATTATGCTATGCTTAATTGTAATACTAAGTCTGTAACTCTAGAGATTCCGGGAAGGGAAAAGTTAGAGTAAGAAGGGGTGTACAAGCCTAAGCCAGCTAAGGTCATATCTTCAATTCGGGCTAGAAAACTGGTGGGGCAGGGGTGTTTGGCGTATTTGGCTCATATTCGGGATGTTGATGTTGAGTCTCCCTCTATTGAGTCTATTCCTGTAGTGTCTGAATTCAAGGAAGTGTTTCCTACCGATTTTCCTGGTATGCCTCTGGATAGAGATATAGATTTCTGCATTGACTTGGAACCTGGCACTCACCCCATCTCCATTCCTCTTTATCGCATGGCTCCGGCAGAATCGAGAAAGCTTAAAGCTCAAATCCAGGAGCTTCTTGATAAAGGTTTCATCCGTCCTAGTGCTTCCCCGTGGGGTACTCCTGTCTTGTTTAATTTGTTAAGAAGAAGGATGGTAGTATGAGGACTGGTGATTTTATCTTAAGCTTCAAAGGAGTGGATTGATACCAGAATGACAAGCTTATGGATAAAGAAAGTCCCATTGAGTATACTTGGGTGAAGGCAATTGAAGATTTTAGTAAGAAAGTGCGTATAAAATTGGGTTAGTCCTTTGAATTTGATTGGTATACCTGAGTTTGAGGTTTCATGTCGATGAAAAGGTTGACTTCGTGGTGATAGCAAGGGCTAATTGAGCATAATGGTAATAAGAGTTTGTGATGGATTATGATGGGATGCAACTATATAATAAGATTGTTGGTTAAGAGAATTTTGTATAGTAATTACGACTTGCGAGTATCCAAGGTTGTGGTTTTCTAATATCTGGTAAGTAACGTGGTTGTACAGAAAGTTTTAAGAGATGGTGGGACACCACTCGAATAGAATTTAAAAGAGTTAGAGTCATAATGAAGAAAAATAATGGGGTATAGTACAACCTTTAGAGAGAGGCGAGAGCAAGAATATTTTATTTGATTGCAAAGTCTAAAGAGGAATCTTCAGAGGGGAAGATAATTGGGTTCAGAGACGTGTAAATTCATTCGTTTTGTTGTGGCTATGGTAATAGTGTCACGGGTTCAACATATTGGTTAAAAATTATTAAAAAAGACTTGAGAAAGGAGTGTACAGACATTAGCTCGAATGTGATGATAAGGGCTTTGTTTTTATTTTTGAGTTTAGTAATGAGTACGATTGAATTTTTAGCGAAAGATATTGTAAGATTGATGGAGAGGCGATCAATGATAAGCGAAGATCCATGAATTCATAAAAATCTTCAAGGTATAAGCTAATGTTAATAAAAAAGGGGATTGTGTTATACAGTTGAATTTACAATTCAGATTTTTCATTGTAAGTCTACATTCATGGGGATATATTTTTTCAAGGTATGAATTTGCTAAGTGAGAAATGATCAATTGTATCAGGTATAGAGTATTTGAAAGGACTTACACCTGGGTTGAGTCGTAAGCTTATTATTGTTGATTGTTAAAGTACTTAAGAAAGGTTTTCATTTAAAAGTATTGGTTTAGAGTAAGGTAAATGGTCGGAGTGTTTATGATGGTTGTGAGTATGATTCACTAGCTATGCTCCCGTGTGTTTTCACTTTTGTGGGTGGATCCCTCGTGGTGGATCAGGTGTATCGATCCTGCAAAGCTCTTTTGGTTGAGGGGAATGATTGGGAAGACTTGGTTATTTCAGAGGACATATTTGGTGTTGTCTTGGAGTTGTTAAAGTATTCCAGTGGTGCTACATGTACCACATTGCTTATGAGAATTTATAGAAGAGCTACCATGCGTATTTATGGTTGTCCGACAATCTTAATATTCATCTAGTCATCGAGGTCATGTATCGATTATGTGTGGTTGAATGTGGGGATCATTAGGTCCAATTCTATTGTTCTTAAGGGTAATCTACAATCACAATTACTAATCTAGCATTTTGATAGTGTTGTTAGAAGGGTTGTATGCTTGGACATATCCCTCGATGAGTATCTGATGTCTAAAGATCAAGTTTTTATAACTTAAGCTCATGAAAATTTATGTTGTGAGATGGGGATGTTGATAAGAACTATGATTGTTTGGGTATTATGAGTGTGTGTTGGTTGGTTCAGGTTCACCACTAATTGTAGTGAGTATTTATTTAGGATTTTATCATGGTTATGTGAGAAAGGATTCGTCCTAATGATTGTATCAAGGTCCTTGATAACATGTTGCAGACGTGTGTACGATCAACTTTGATGGTTATTGGGAATAGATGTTGTTAGTTAGTTAAGCTTACATACAACAATATTTATCACTCGAGTATTGAGATGACTTCATTTGAGGCATTGTATGAGAGGATGTGTAGGTATTCAATTGGTTGGTTTGAGGCTGGAGATGTGAAACCTTTGGGGGTTGATTTGGTGAAAGATGCTCAGGATAAGGTGAGAAGCATCCAAGCTAAGCTTCTAGCAGTCTAGAGTCGACAGAAAAAGTATGCAGACCGTAAGGTAAGGGACATGACGTTTCAGGCTGGTGAGCAAGTTCTTCTAAAAGTGTCACCCATAAAGGGGGTGATGAGATTCGGCAAGAAGGGCAAGCTTAGTCTTCGATACATCGGGCCATACTGTGTAGGGCTAGTGGCTCTAGGTTAGCCTTACCTCCTAGCTTATCTGGGGTCCATCTGGTGTTCCATGTGTCCATGTTGAAGAGGTACCATGGGGACGGAGATTACATCATAAAGTGGGACTGAGTTTTGTTAGACAAAGACCTTCAATGTGAGGAGGAATCGGTTGCAATTCTTGATCGCGATCTCCGAAAGCTGAGGACCAAGGAGATAAAGTCCGTGAAAGTTCAATGGAAGCATTGTTTGGTTGAGGAAGCTACATGGAAAACCGAGAAGGACATGCGAGACAAGTATCCTCAGTTATTCGATGATTCAGGTGCTACTCTACTCTTGCCTTAAACAGTTCTCCTAATTTATCACTCGGGGACGAGTGATGGGTAAATTGGTATCTATTGTAACGACATGTTTCCGTTGTTATGGAAAAACCAATGGGGAAAGAATTTGGGCCAGAAAACTTTTGAGTAGTGACTTGGGAATTCCTAGCCTAATCCAGATTTGGACAAAATCTGAGTCAGGTGAGGTCTAGGGAAATCAAGTAATGAATGAGAGAGTTAATTATGAAATTAATCACATCAGTGGATAGCCAAAACGTTAAGGAGTCTGTACGGCTTTAGGAAATCGAATTCGCGCGAGTAGAACTCCCGAAACTGATCTTGACGTGAAGGGGTAGTTTTTGAACATCAAGGGTTGAAGGTGTGTTGCGAAATTTAATGGTATTCAAGTAACACAATACACCTAATATTTGATTACCTATCTCAATATATCAAATAATAAATTATAATATGATAATAAAATAAAATTAATTAAGAGTTGAAATTCCCTATTAGCGAAACCCATTGTTCGCTACGGGACAACTGAAGTATTAACCTATATGTCCATTCAATCTAAGACCAATTAGTTGACCACTCACTTATAGAGCAATCATTGCTTTATTATTGCCTATCAAACTTGTTCCAATTTTTACCAATTTATCCCTCGTTCGTCCTCGAACGATCAAAAGAAGGCGGGAATAAGAAAGGGTACCTGACTCGATAAAAAAATGGATATCTTTCGTGCATATCAGTCTCAGTCTCCCAAGTGGATTCCTCAACAGGACGGTTCGCCCACTGGACCTTCACAGAGGCAATCTCCATTGACCTCAACTTGCGGACCTCCTCATCTAGAATAGCTACAGGCTCCTCCTCATAAGACAAATCCTCATCAAGTAGGACTGAATCCCAATGAATAATGTAGTTTCTATCACCATGGTGTTTCTTCACATAAACACATAAAATACCGGGTGCACTTCTGACAACCCTGGAGGCAAAGCCAATTCATAGGCCACCTCTCCCACACGCTTAAGAATTTCAAATGGCCCAATATAACTCTAACTAAGCTTACCTCACTTACCAAACTTCATAACACCCTTAATGGGTGAAACCTTCAGCAACTCTTGCTCTTCCTCCATAAATTTCAAGTTCCTGACCTTCTGGTATGCATAATCCTTCTGTCTGTTCTAAGTTGAATGAATTTTACCTTTTCTAGTGATTCCCTCAAAAGATCAGTACCTCAAGTTCTCACCTCAAATGCATCAAATCAATCAATTGAAGACCTACACATCCTCTCATACAATGTCTCAAATGGGGTTATCTCAATACTTGAATGATAACTATTGTTGTATGTAAACTAGACTAACAACAAAATTGTTCCCAATAACCACCAAAGTTAATCGTATACACATCCGCAACATGTTCTCAAGGACCTTGGCACAATCATTAGGTAGAATCTTTTCTCACATAACCATGATAAAATCTCAAATAAATACTGTCTACAATCAGAAGTGAACCTACTCTTCTCGGTTCCCTCTTTTCTTTACGGTTCCCTCTTTTCTTTTCTAATTACGCACTAAAAAAATGGCAAACCCTACTAATTTATTTTAATAAATATGGGTTAAGACATTAAACAAATTTTAGACTTGGCCCATTAACTATCAACAAAAAAATTAATTATTAAAACTACCCCATTAATTCTATAATTATAGTTACGAATAATTCAAAATACCCATTTAGAGTCTATCAAAAGAGTCTTTTATGAAATAAGAAGTTATAGTACTCAAAACGACCAAATGGATCGTTCCATTCTCGAACTCAACTCTATATAGCTTACAACTATAAGATTACAAAATCATATATTCAAAACTTAAGTCAAATATCGGTGGTCCCTTATTAAGATGTGTACAAAAACTAGACAAACAATAGTTCACATGCAGGAAGTGTAATATTTTGTTTCAATTTATGTCACCATTGTTTAAATTTCAAGAGTGAATAAATAAAATTTTAATTATAATATTTTTTAATATTTAAAATTTTAAATTATTAGAAAAATGGTATTTTTTCACATAGCTTTTAAATATATTAATTTTTATTTTAAAAATTCTCTATCTTAATATACAATCAAAATTAAAAAGTTTAAATCTCAAAAAATTAAAAAAATCACATAAACTAAAACAAAAAAAGTCTTTATTTTTGAAATTGTTTCAATAATTCTACTCTATATATTCTTCTTTATTTTGACTATACTAATAGTCTAATACTACAAAATTTAATTATTTTGGCTATACATATTATATTAATATATATATATATGAAATCTAGATTGCAGTATTAATTAGTTAGCTAGCTAGTCGGCAAGTGAAAAATATAGTCCAAATGTGAAGACAGCAAAAATAATGCGTTATTTTTCATAGCTAATGATTGAACACAATGGGTCATAAAAAGTAAACAATATTATCATTATATCCCACCAAAAAATAAAGAAGCACAATATGTCTATATTTTCTCCACATTCACATTCATCCTTTAATTTGGATTACAATATTTCCCTTTAATTTTCTTTTAAAAAAAATGGTGGACATGATAGTAATACACTTTAAAGTCAGTAATAGATCCTCAGTTCAAGAAAAATCAATCAAAACAGTCTAGTAAAAAAGTAACAAACATACAAATAAAATGGATATAACAAATATATAGTAACCTAATATTTACTATAAAAGAAACTTACAAAATGAATAGACCAAAAACTTTTCAAGTCTCTTATGTATAAAATGAATATTTCTTATACGTAAAATGAAGATCTCTTTATAAAATAAAATAAAATATAACATTAAATAATAAATTTATGAATAACCTATAAAATCAATATTTAAATATTTTTTTATGACTATATATGAACAATTTTATCAATCGACTCGTATTCTCTTTAATAAAATATTTTTATGATTTTTATTTTTATTCTTCAACCAATTTTGCGCTTTCAAAACCAATGGAATCCCTCAATAATGTAAAATAAAAAATTGAAGAACTGCATCGATTTTCTTTAAAAAGGTATTTTTAAAAAATTATAATTTCACATAAAAAAAAAGCAACTTTCACATTTAGCAAACATAAAAATCATATTCGTATGCTTTAGCTATAGTTTGTATAACTGCGTTCCATAGCAAACTTTATGTTTGCTATGGAACATCAGATTTGTATAAATCGCTGCCAGCCTCTCGTTTGTATAAATCGTTAGCAGCCTCTCAATTCAATTTTATGTGTTTGTATATCTGCATAAAATTTGAATTTGTATACAATTGAATCGAAATAAAACGTTTGTATATCAAATCTCTCTCTCTCTCGCTTTATACAACACAAGTTATACATTGTAATTTGTATAATTTGTGTTTGTATAAAGCGAGAAAGAGAGAAAGACAAAAGAGAACTGTGCAGGGGAAGATCTGTATTTGTATAATTATAAGTGTATATGACAAAAATATATGTATTTGTATTAGTATATACACTTTTCTCTCGCTTTATACAAACACAAACCCATTTTATACATTTGTGTTTGTATAAAGTGAGAGAGGCGAGGGAGAGACTGGCGAGCGAGAAAGTTGGGGAGAGAGGCGAATGACAACAGTTTGCTACGGGTTACAATTAAATCAAACTGTGGTTATAGCATTTAATTTAAATTAATAATTTATTATTTTATACAATTTTCCAAAAAAAAAAACACGGCAAACATTGTTCGTCGGTTTTCATTTCCCTCAATTTTTACACTGGTTTTAATGAAGTAATGAATTAGTTTGATTCAATTATTTATTGTAACTATTTTTTTGCAAACCTTATCTCTAAGATCTTTATGGGATAAAAAGAGTGTATTCAAATAGATCAATCAAAATGTTTCTAACAATATTATTTATTTTGACAAGTTAATTATAGGAAGGGAATCGGCGTTCATATATTCTTCCCTTGTAAGTAACAATTCTTAAATTATGTTGTGTTACGTTTTAGAACTTTGTTTAAATTACAAACTGCTCATAATTTTTCCCATAAAACTACACCATAACGTATGTATGAAAAAAGTGGCAACTAGCTCTTTTATAAATTATATATAAATAATCAGGGCACTCGAGAAAAATTACACATATGACTTCGTATTTTTTGTAAAAATAAAGAGACTTTGTGATATTAAAAATAAGACGAATTACATAATATAACACCGTAAAGATGATTTTATAGCTAAAAATTTTTTCTTACGCTCAGTGGCAAAATTATAGCCTAAATATGGGGCCGTAATCTTTGTGGTCTCTCAAAAAAAAAAAAAATATTATTATTATTATATATATTAAAGATTAGGATGATATTATATGTTGGTACCTATTCTATTCTACGGGATATCTGTCACCTCCCACCAGCAACAAATACTGATTTCAGATTCGAATTTTGGGCAACCTACTATCATCTCTAAATTCTAATTCTCTGTAGAGAAGTCCGTATTTTTCTAATCAACTTCCTTCAAAATTGGAACAAATCCACATACACCTTGATTGACACAAATATGTATACTGCTGAATAACAAGCCTTCTATTTTTCTATTTTTATTTATAGAAAATTTGTGTGCTTGGGAGTTCCTATAATTAAATAAACTAAGATTTTACCATGATTGTTGTAACTCTATCCACCAAGGCACGGACAAATGAGCAGAATTACCTAGTATTTTTTTTTTCTCCGTTGAGTTTTAACCCAAAAATTACTTCACGATTCTCAACCACTTCATTGACCACTAAGCCACAAATGCACTCATATATTAGAAAGTGCATATTCGCCTCTGCTTAGCCTGTCGATGAAAGTTAAACTCTACTACTTCTTTTTTTTTTTTTATCAAATTCATCTCAAATACTTACTCTAAAACCTAACTAGTTCAGAAACACATTAAAAAATTTCACACCAAAAAGTTCTTTTTTTCTTTTTATACATATAAAAAAATTTTAATATCCAAAACTCAAACTTAAACTTAAGTCTCCTGGAAGAAATTCCAACTAAATTTGCATCCATAATAGATGATGAAACAAACTTTTATTATTCAAGAAAATACCCCACCACCATTCCCTCCATCACCCCCTTCCACCCCACCCTCCACACATAAGTGTGGAAGCAACCATTATGTCCACTACCCCATCCCCACAAAGAAAAAAAAAGTGGAGTATTACTAAAAAAGAGTTCTCTTATTTAAAGAGAAAAAAAAAGGTTCATTTACTTTGCTTCTTTTTCTTCTAAGTTCTATCTCATTAATTAGTAGCCGCACCACCATTTTTTGCTTCACTCAACAACCAACATATATATATCCTCCTCCTCTTTAATACATTACAATAAATAAAAAAATAATAATTTATTCATTAATTCTTTTTGTGAACCTTTATAAATACACACCAAAACTAACACTAACCAACCAAAATATAGAATTCATAAACCCCCTTTTAATTTTCCCTTCTCTCCCTTTGTATTCTTGATTATCTTGATATATATATATACTTAGAAACCTTTTCAATCTCCACACACAAAAAAAAAAACTATGTTGAAGAAAAGAGGCATTGATGTTTGGGCATTAATATTTTTAATATTTGTTATTAGTTTTATTAATACAAATTCAGCACAAAATATTAGCAGAAACAATTTTCCAAGGGACTGTGTTTTTGGTACTGCTTCTTCTGCTTATCAGGTTTGTCTTCTTCTTTTTATTTTTTCTCTATACATGCATGTGAATGTGAATGTGAATGTGAATCACTCATTTCTATATCTATTCAATAATTTTTTTAATTTTTATTTTATTATTATTATTATTTATTATCCTTTACCATAACCAATAATTATCTTTCTTTCTTCTTTTTCATCTTTTTTGATATATATAAAGTCAAAATGTATTTTAATTGTATAAATAGGAAATGATAAACTCTCTTGATGAAAATTCTGCATTCGTTGTTAGTAGGTTTTATCCAAGGAACTTTCAAGAAACTAGAGTTTCTAATTAGGACGTCTCACTAATTATTATTTTTATAAATTAGCGATAGATAAAGTAAAAATTTATTGCTAATCACATTTGACGATAGCTTATCAAAAAATATTGTTAGTTATAGATTATTTAGCGATGAATTAGCGACTTAGTTTCTAATTTCCGTTTGTTGATGTGTCTTCTTGTGGCTTTAAGATTACTTTTCTCCTTTTTTTAATTCTTTACTTCAAGTTTGGTATAAATTTTGGCATAAAAAGGAGTAAAATCTAGAAATATTTTATTTTAAAAAAAAAAAAAAATAATCCCATTGGTGCTTTCCTTGAAAGTAATTCTCTATTAGAATGTTTTTGTTTTTTTTTACTTTCATTTTCTATTTCCTGCCAAATAGCTAGAGACAAAGAAAAAAGTGCATTAAGTAGGGAACAAAGTATTAAAATGGTAAAAGGAACAAAACAAATTTTGTTGGAACCTTAATCAACTAATTAGCTAATTAAGCGTATAGTAGTTATTTAATCAACTAATTAATTATGAAATATCCACCAATGATGTGACTTTAATGTTCTAGAATAAAAAAGTAGATAGATATTCCAAATAGAGAAAAAAAACCTCAACAAAAATAAAAGGGTTAATTGTAATTTTAGTCCCTCAATTTTTGTCAAATTCTGATTTTGATCCTTATAATTTTTGACTAAACGTAATAATGTAATATAACTAAAATATGTATTGTTTATCCCTTTATATAAGAAATATGTGATATTTAGAATATTTTTAGAACATGATCACCGTCAATTATGGAGTAATAATACAAATTGAACATATTACATTTATATTATTGAATGATTTAACAACTTGATAATTTGTTAAATTTGTAAAAAGTGACATTTTGAAATATCAAATAGTGCAAGTATATCTATTAGTTGAAGGTTAATTATGTTTAATAAAAAAATATTATGATTAAAATTAGTGTTTGTTGATATTTGAGAAACTAAAAATGTTAATGTAAAAATAAATACAACAGAAATCATAAAAAAGAAAGTTGGTTTGGTAAATTTCCCAACAGAATTCGTTATTTGATTGAGGGAGAGCAGCTCAATTGCCTCAAGAAAGTACCAATTTTTACCTACCATCATTATATATTTATACACATCATTTTTATTAAAATAAAAATCTTATTGGGAAAAAAAATAGAATTTTCACCAATTCTAGGCACTTCTGGGAAGGGGCCTAGAAGTGCCTGCTACTACACCGCACTACATTTGGCTCCTATCCAGTGCCTGGCAGAGCTAAGGGGGCTTCAAGCTTTACTCTTTATTCCTAACTTTAGGCTTAACGGGGCCTTACTTATTCAGGGGGGAGAGTGGAGCCTCGAAAAAGCACTGTTGAGAGGAAGATTCTTGACCCCTCTTCATTCTCTATATGGTATATATATATATATATATATATATATATATATATATATATATATATA
>JAJONR010001718.1:0-105032 GCA_029582245.1 Solanum etuberosum
TAAGATTCATTTTAGGTGAGCAAGCCTTTCAACCTAGAATCATTCTATGTGAGAAATCCTTTCACATCAGGTTCATTATGTGTTTATGAGAATGTCCTTTCAACAACACAACAACAACAACACAACAACAACAATATGGATACTTTAATCTCAAAGCATCATTAATACATTTGCATAGATTTCATAGAAAATGCATCATTGCACACTTTACCTCCTTGAGGTTCAAAACATTCTTTCAATCATCACATCTAGAATTCAAGCATTAGATATGGATCTCATTATAATTCATGTGATTCTATCAGTTCATGCATTCAAACATTCATAAGTTAGATTATGTGGGTAAAGTCCTTCCACAACACTTCTATCTAATAGTCTACCATTATCATATAAGGCTCACTCTCAAAGCCTTAACATTCATATTTCATCACATTAGCTTTACTCTCAAAGACCTAGTATCAACATTCATAACTACAAGCTTTACTCTCAAAGCAATACTTCTTACAATCATCATATATGTCTAGATTTGAAGACATTCTAATCACATGCTTCATTCTTTAGCAATTCTAGTCATATATCATCATATTGGCTTAAACTCAAGCATTTCTAATCATGATTCAACATGTATACTTTAGCCTCACTCAATTCATATCTATATGCCCTAATCTCAAGCAATCTACAATACATATCATCAATCCTAGAAGATTATCTCTAAATCATCAATTTCCCCTTTCAAGGCACAAAACCCGCTTACTTCAATTTCATATTTCTAGGCATGGATATATATAATTTCATCCTAAAAACATAATTTACTAACAAATCAATCATAAACAATCATTATCCACATAATTGGATCAACATTCCTCAATACCCATAATATTGGAAGAAACCCTAACTAGAATTGTGGATTTCATCTACACAATTGGGGATAACTAGGGAACTCCATGGATGAAAGAAGTCCATGGATGAAAAGCTATCATATCTTGATCACAATGCCCTCAAAGCTTGAAGATTGGGAGACTTGATCTTGACCTAGCTTCAAACTCTATCTTCTTCTTCAAGTTCTAGAGAGAGAAATATTTGAGAGGATGAACTTTGGGATTCTTTTGGGGTTTTGGAAATAATTTCTTGAATAGTGAGTTTAAAGGGTTAAAATCACTTAAGTAGGTGTACAAAACTTAGGAAAAACGACCTCACTTAACTCTAACTTAAATTAGAATTTCCCAAAATGGCCCTCACTTGGAAGCCTAGTGCCAGGTCTCAAGACAGGCACCACGAGCCGTAGTCCTCACCACTGGCCGTGGTCCTGCTCGTGGTCCTTGGTCCAGTGGCTAGGTCACCTTGGCTTGGCCTGCATGAGTTGAAGGAATCACCACGAGCCCTCCAACGAGCTGTGGTCTTCACCATTTGCCGTGAAGTGGCTCATGAAGTTGAGCCCAACTTGAGGCAGCCTTGGTGAGCTACTGCCTCACAACAACGGGTGGCACCACGATCCGTGGTGGACACCACGAGCCGTTAAGGCTGCCGTGGAGGTGGATAGCATTGCAAGCTTGGGCAGCCTTGGCCCTTGCCCCTTGTCTTGGCATGTTGCCCTCATACTTAGCACTAGTTGGCCTACTAGACTTAGAGGTGTTGCAAGTGATCTCCTAAATGAGGTCTGTCAGTAGCCGTATGGAGATGCTCTATACTCAACAAAGAAAGAGCAAGTGCAGTATCAGTACACAACCAAAATTTACTGGTAGGATCACGCGGCTATTCCAGTATGTGAAACATATATAAGTAGTCACAACATAATAAACATTACATGCACAAAATATATACACACATTGGTTATCATTTGCGGAACAATGTACAATTCCACATTCTCAATACAAGTAAATATAACAATCCAATGGTCCTCTCATGGAACCCATACACAAACTGTTAGTCTGCCGGAACGTGACAATCGATCCAAATTAGTGTGTCAAAACATGACACCCGATCCAAATATGGATGTCGGTACGTGACATCTAATCCCAATAAGTGTGTCGGAACGTGACACCCGGTCTAATCATAATACCACAATCACAATCACAATGTACATTCTCATAATCATACAATCAAGTGTTGATTTATGACATACAATCGTTCATTCATACTTATTTACATTAGGTTTGATCAATAGTGCTACATTCACATACATACATGCATTACAATGAAGCAAATACACACATACATCACACGAACATGAAATCAAATAATCACCTACCTCGAAACCAAGCTTGAATCCTCCTAAGACACTTGATTCTTCCCTTTTTGGATTCTTTCCGCTTGTTCGTGGTCTAAAAACAAAAATTAAATACAAGGATCAATAAACGAGGACTAATTACCTGGATTACAATCAACATTATCAGCCCTAGGTCAAACTCAAGATCCTAATACCTAATTTAGGGCTTTTTCCACCATTAATTCCAGATCAAAACCTTTCTCCAATAATAATTACCCAAGAATCTAAGTTCTACGGATCGAAAGATGGATTAGGGGAGTAAAAGCCTTACCTTTAGTGCTAGGAGAGGTGGAAAAACTTCAAGAAATATCCCTGGGTCATTTCTTAGATCTCAAGAATGAATGTTGCAGAATAATAATCCCGACTTAAGTCGCGACTGGCCCGCTACAACGGACCTTGTCCCGCCACAGAGGCCCCGCCCTGGCGGCTTTCACGGAGACAGAATATCGGAATTAGAGTTCCAAACCATCATTTCACAACACACCTTCAACCCATGACATTCAAAAACTACCCATCCATGAAAAGATCAGTTTCGGGAGTTCTACTCGCCGGAATTTGATTTTGTAACATCGTACGGGTTCCTTAACGTCTTAGCTATCTACTCATATGATCATTTTCATAATTAGATCCCCCATTCATTACCAGATTCCCTAGACCTCACTGACTCTGATTTCGTCCAAATCTGGACTAGGCTAGGAATTTCCAATTTACTACCAAAAAGTTTTCTGACCTCAATTCTTTCCCCCATTGGCTTTTCCCTAACGCTGGAATCAAGTCATTACAATCGATACCAATTTACCCATTTCTCATCCCTGAGTGATCAACTAGGAAATACTGGCCAAAGTAAGGGTAGAGTAGTACCTGAATCGTTGAACGACTGGGGATACTTGTCTTGTATGTTTCTCTCGGTTTCCCAAGTAGCTTCCTCCACCGAATGATTTTTTATTGAACTTTCACAGACTTTATCTCCTTGTTCCTCAGCTTCCGGATGTTGCAATCAAGAATTTCCACCGGTTCCTCCTCATACAGAAGGTCCTTATCTAGCAAAACTGAGTCCTATTTTATGATGTAATCCCCATCCCCATGATTCTTCTTCAACATCGACATATGAAATACTGGATGAACTCCAGATAAGTTTGGAGGTAGAGCCAATCTATAGACCACTGGCCCTACACAGTCAAGAACTTCTAAGGCTCCAATATACCGAGGACTAAGCTTGCCCTTCTTGCCAAATCTCATCACCCCCTTCATGGGTGAAACTTTAAGAAGAACTTTCTCACCAGTCTAAAATGCCATGTCTCTTACCTTATGGTCTGCATACTTTTTCTGTCAACTTTGGGCTGCTAGGAGCTTAGCTTGGATGCTTCTTACCTTATCCTGAGTATCCTTCACCAAGTCAACCCCCAATTTTTCACATCTCCAGCCTCAAATCATCCTATGGTTGATCTACATCCCCTTCCATAAAGTGCCTCAAATGGTGCCATATCAATGCTGGAGTGGTAACTGTTATTATAGGATAACTCACTCAACGGTAGGAACTCATCCCAGTGTCCTCCAAAGTTGATCACACATGCCCTCAACATATCCTCTAGATCTTGAATAGTCCTCTCTGACTGCCTGTCCAGTTGCAGATGGAAGGCGGTGCTAAAGGTGAGTTGAGTGCCCAACTCATCATACAATTTCCTCCAAAACATAGATGTGAACTGCGTACCACGGTCTGAGATGATAGAAAGGGGCACCCCGTGCAGTCTTACTATATCTTTCACATAAACCTTATCCAACTGCTGAGCATTATAGTCTATTCTGACCAGAATAAAATGGGCTGACTTAGTCAATCTGTCAACCACTACCCAAATAGAATCAAACTTCCCCAAAGTCTTGGGGAGACCAACTACAAATTCCATAGCTATCCTTTCCCATTTCAATTCCGGAATTGGCATTCGCTGAAGCAAACCTGCATCCCTTTGGTGCTCATATTTTACTTGTTGATAGTTTTGGCACTTAGCCACAAACTCTGCTATATCCTTCTTCATCCTAGGCCACCAATAAATTTTCTTCAGGTCTCGGTACATCTTGGCCACACCCGGATGAATGGAATACCGCGAACCATGGGATTCTGTCAATAAATACTAAATCAAGTCGTCCACTCGAGGAACACAAATTCTTCCTTTAAAACTGAGCACACCCGGCATCAAGAACCATATCTTGCGCCTTACCAGACACTGTCTTCCTCCTAAGCTCATTCAAATTCTCATCCTCAAACTGTTTGGCCTTGATCTCCACAATGAAGGTGGCCCTAACATCAATGCTAGCTAACACCCTACCTCTTTCTGAGATGCCCAACTGTATGAACTTAGACTCCAAGGTTTGAATTTCCCTAGCCAAAGGTCGTTTTTATACCCCCAAGGAAGCTAGACTACCCATACTTACCGCCTTCCAGCTTAATGCGTCTGCCACCACGTTAGCCTTACCCGGATGATACTGGATGGTCACATTATAATCTTTGAGTAACTCCATCCACTTTCGTTGTCTCAGATTTAGATCCTTTTAAGTGAATACATGTTGTAGGCTATAGTGGTCAGTAAATACCTCACACTGGACACCATAAAGATAATGCCGCCAGATCTTGAGAGCAAACACTACTGCTGCCAACTCCAAATCATGTGTCGGTAATTTCGCTCATGTACTTTCAACTGCCGTGATGCATAAGTGATGACATTTTTATCCTGCATCAACACAACACCCAAACCCGCATGTGAAGTATCACAATAAACAATAAAATCCTTACCTTCTACCAGTAGTGCCAAAATAGGTGTTATGGTCAGAAGAGTCTTGAGCTTTTGAAAGCTCTCTTCGCACTTGTCAGTCCACTCGAAAGGTACCTCCTTTTTGGTCAACCCTATCAAATGTGTGGCAATGGAAGCAAATTCTTCACAAATCGATGATAGTAACTGGCAAGCCCCACAAAACTCTTAATTTCAGTCACAGAATTAGGTCGGACCCAATTCTTGACTGCTTCAATCTTTTGGGGATCTACCATCACCCCTTCCCTTGAAACTACATGCCCCAAAAAAGCAACTGAAGTCAACCAGAACTCACACTTAGAAAATTTAGCATCCAACTTTTGTCTCCCAAGGACACCCAGAACTATGCAAAGATTGTCGGCCTGGTCTTTCTCACTCTTCAAATAAACTAAAATGTCATCAATAAAAACAATAACAAACGAATCCAGAAATGGTTTGAACACACCATTCATCAAACTCATGAAAGTCGCAGGCGCATTTGTCAATCCAAACGACATCACTAGAAACTCATAGTGCCCATAGCGGGTCCTGAATGCCAATTTTGGTGTATCCTCAGGCCTAATCTTTAACTGATGGTAACCAGACCTTAGATCAATCTTAGAAAAAACTGATGCACCCTACAACTGGTCAAAAAGATCATCTATCCGAAGCAGTGGATACTTGTTACGAATGGTGACCCTATTCAATTGGCGATAGTCTATGCACATTCGCGTACTACCATCCTTTTTCTTAATAAACAAGATAGCAGTACCTAATGGGGAAGCACTACGATGGATAAAACCTTTATCAAAAAACCTCCTCAATTTGAGCTTTAAGCTCTCTTAACTCTGTCAGAGCCATGCGATAAGGAGGAATAGAAATGGGGCGAGTACCAGGTTTTAAATCAATGAAGAAATCTATATCTCTATCCGGAGGCATACCAGGCAAATCGGTAGGAAACACTTCTCTAAATTCTGACACCACATGAATAGAATCAATAGAGGGAGACTTGACCTCAACATCCTGAATATGATCTAAATAAGCCAAACAACCCTGCCCCACCAGTTACCTAGCCCGAATGGAGGATATGACCTTAGCTGGCTTAGGGTTGTACACCCCTTCCCACTCTAACCTTTCCCTACCAGGGATCTCTAGAGTCACAAACTTAGTATTAAAATTAAGCACAACATAATATGGGGACAACCAAGTCATGCCTAAGCTGATATCGAAGTCAATCATATCCAAAATAACCAAATCAGCCAAAATCTGATAACCCATAAACAAGACAGGACAAGCACGATAGACATGGTGACTATGACAGACTATCACAAATCATATCAAATTCTGAGGCAAATCACACTGACACATAAGAATAAGTAGAACCCGGATCAAACAAAATAGTAGCCATCCGGTCACATACAAGAATAGTACATGTGATCACTACGTCAGAAGACTCTGCCTCGCTTTTGCCAGGAAAGGCATAACACTGAGCCCGGTCATCTTGACGGGCGACTTCCTTGCCTGGCTACACTACTCCTCTGCTTGCATTACCATTTTCCTGGCCTCCACGGCCTCGCTGATTTCCTTCGCCCCCACCATGTGGATGCCCTCTACCATTATTATCGTTGCCCGCATGTACCACTACTCTAGTCTGTTGCTGCGGGAGGTCAATTATGTGCGGGTGAGGGCAATCTCTCCTCATATGCCCAGGTTCCCCATAATTATGATAAGTGCGATATAAAGACGGCTTGCTGCCCGCCGAAGGTGCGGCTCCCTGGCTATCCTGAATAGCATTCTAATGTGGAGTTCCCGAGTAATTACCTGTAGAAGCGGGCATAGCAGACTGAATTGGCCGGGCTGCAAGTGTCGGCCTTCCTGAACCTCTGGAGTAGGAACCCTGAAAGGTATCTGTGCTCTTAGCTTTCTTAGCCAACACCTTAGCATGCCAATCACGCCTAACTCCTTCCAGTTTCTTCACAAAATCCGTCACCTCATTAAAACTTTTCCCTGCAGAGGTCATGTGAACAGACAATACCTGTAACTCGGAGTTCAGTCCCTTGACAAATAGACGAATCCTTTCCTCCTCAGTAGTCACCAATTGTGTAGCATATCTAGACAAAACATGAAATATAGCCTCATAAGAAGCTACAAACATACCATCTTGCTCCAAAGCCATGAACTCATCCTTCTTACGATCTCTCAAGGTCTGGGGTACATACTTTTCCAGAAACAGAGCATGAAACTGGGTCCAAGTCAGTGTGGGTAAAACTAATGATCTGCATTCCACATAGGCTCTCCACCACTCCTTAGCCTCACCCTAAAGCTGGAAGGTCAGGAACTCTACCCCGTGCTGGTGTACAATACCTAACTTGTGCAGCCTCTCATAACATTCCAACATGAATTCACAGGCGTCCTCACTCTCAGAACCATGGAACACAAGCGGCTTCAACTTCAGAAACTTAGTCAACATCTCATGCTCATTACTAGTCATAACGGGACCCAACAAAGGACGGAAAAAGGCATCAGTGCCTAATGCTCCATCTCCCCTGGGACTAGTAACATTAACAGGACGGTTGATCGGAGTTTGAGTAGTTTGCACTGCTTGAAGGATTCCAGGACCAACCAATCCTTTCAGAAAAGACATGATCTGCTGAGCTAACACTAGGTCTAAGGGAGGAACTCCGGTATTCCTAGCCGGTGCATTCTCTTCCTGTCCAACATCTTCCTCATCCTGGATCTCCACATTCTCTTCTACCTCTTTATTATGTGTGGGAGGACCCTCATCTCATGAAGCATTCTCAACTAGTGCTCCACCCCTAGTGAGTGCTACCCTTCCTCGGCCTCTTCCCCTTGCTCTTCCTCTACCCTTGCCTCGACCGCAACCTCTCACTACAGATTCCTCAGCTGGCTCATTGACGGGAGCGACGGGTGTGACGCTGTTGAATCTAGTGTTAACCATCTGCGGACAGAAGAATGAAGGAGATTAGATACCAATTGGGATCACCAGATACCAATTGGAATCAAGTTATAGCACGGAAGGAGACAAGATTAAACAGAGAGATTTCCTAAAGTCCTATAGCCTCTCGAAGAAGAGTACAAACGTCTTCGTACCGTTCCGCAAGACTCCACTAGACTCATTTTGATACACCGAGATCAACAAACCTAGGGCTCTGATACAAACTTTTTCACGACCCAGACCGTCGTGATTGGTACCCATACTAACTCTCCGATGGGAGAACCATTAATACTAAACAACTAACTACAACAGAGACATTTAAAGATACGGAAGCAGGTTTAAATGCAGAAATAAACTGGAGTTCCCATAAACTACGGAAGTCTAACAAAACAATTGCGGAAAACAATGCCTAGAACCTAAAAGTCAATGTACCAAAACTCTAAAGTTCAACAAGTCTAAGAACAAGGGGTACAACCCCGAACTAAATAAGAGAATATCTAATGTACTAGTCTAAGTCCGAAGAAAATGGACTAAACAGAATGAGAACTCATGGCAGCCTGGAAGAACTGGCTCACCCTTGAATTCGGTCTGGATTAGTGATCTCCTAAATGAGGTTTGTCAGTAGCCACCTGAAGATGCCCTGTACTCAACAAAGAAAGAGCAAGTGCAGTATCAGTACACAACCACAGTGTACTTGTAAGATCACGAGGCTATTCCAGTAATCGAAACATATATAAGAAGTCACAACATAGTAAACATGACATGCACAGAGAATATACACACATTGGTTATCATTTCCGGAGCAATGTACAATTCCACATTCTCAATACAAGTAAATATAACAATTCAATGGTCCTCTCATGGAACCCATACCCAAAATGATAGTGTGCCGGAACGTGACACCCGATCTAAATTAGTGGGCCGGAATGTGACACCCGATCCAAATATATATATCGGTATGTGACATTTGATTCCAATTAGTATGTCGGAACGTGACACCCGGTCCAATCATCATACCACAATAACAATCACAATGTACATTCTCATAATCATACAATCAAGTGTTGATTCATGGCATACAATCGTTCATTCATACTCATTTACATTAGGTTTGATCAATAGTGCTACATTCACATACATACATCCATTACAATGAAGCAAATACCCACATACATCAAACAAACATGAAATCAAACCATCACCCACCTCAAAACCAAGCTTGAATCCTCCTAAGACACTTGATTCTTCCCTTTCCGGATTCTTTCCGCTTGTTCGTGGTCTAAAAACAATAATTAAATAAAAAGATCAATAAACGAGGCCTAATTACCCGAATTACAATCAACATTATCAACCCTAGGCCAAACCCAAGATCCCAATACCTAATTTAGGGCTTTTTCCACTATTAATTCTAGATCAAAACCTTTCCCCAATAATAATTACCCAAGAATCTAAGTTCTACGGATCGAAAGACGGATTAGGGGAGTAAAAACTTTACCTTTAGTGCTAGGAGACATGGAAAACCTTCAAGAAATATCCCTGGGTCGTTTCTTAGATCTCAAGAACGAATGTTGCAGAATAATAACATTTTTGGGGTTTAATCCCGACTTAAGTCGCGACTGGCCGGCTATAGCGGACCCTGTCCCACCACAACGGCCCCGCCCTGGCGGCTTGCGTGGAGACCGAACGTCGGAATTAGATCTCCAAATCCCCATTTCACAACACAGCTTCAACCCATGACATTCAAAAACTACCCGTCCATGCTAAGATTATTTTCGAGAGTTCTCTCTCAAATTCGATTTCATAATGTCGTATGGGTTCCTTAACGTCTTAGCTATCTACTCATGTGATCATTTTCATAATTATATCCCCGGTTCATTACCAGATTTCCAATCTGATTTCGTCCAAATATGGACTAGGTTAGGAATTTCAAATTTACTACTAAAAAGTTTTCTGACCCCAATTCTTTCCCCACTGGATTTTTCTAATGACAGAATTAGGTCTTACACCCTAAACCCTAAAAACAAATAAGAAACCTTTAAAAAACCCTAGACCTAAAAAACCCTAAAAAAAAACCTTAAAAACCATGAACCTAAAAAACACTAAAAAAAACCCTAAGCCCTAAACCCCAAATCCTTAAAAACCTTAAAAAACATTAAAAAACCATGAACCTATAAACACTAAAAAAGCCCTAAGCCCTAAACTCCACAACCTTAAAAAATCCAAACCCTAAGAAATCCTAAACACTACACCTAAAAACCCTAAAAAAACCATAAAGAAAAAATTTAAAACCCTACACCTTAAAAACCCTAAGCCCTAAAACCTAAAAAACCTTTTAAAAAAACCCTGAACCTAAAAACCCTAAAAAACTTTTTTTAAAAATCCCTAAAAAACCATAAAAATCCTAAGAAAAACCTAAACCTATAAATCCCTAAAAAGACTTCAGAAACCGTAAACCTAAAAATCCCTAAAAAAAACCTAATCCATAAACCCTAAACCCTAAAAAATCCAAAACCTATAACTCTAAACCCTAATCCCAAAGCCCTAAGAAACCCTAAACCCTAAGAAACCCTTAGAAACTTTAAACCCTAAACCTTAAACCTATAAACAGTAAGAACTTTAAAATGCCTAAACCTAGAAAACCCTAAGCCCTAAGCCCTAAACCATAAAAAACCTAAAAAAGAACTTAAACTAAAACCCTAAGAAACCCTAACCCTAAACCCTAAAAAAAGCTGAAAAATCCTAAGCCTAAAATCCTAAACCCTAAGAAACCCTAAAAACCCTTTAAAAACTGTAAACCTAAAAAAATCCTAAAAAAACCATTTAAACCCTATAAAAACTCTAAACCTAATAAAACGTAAACAAAAACCTAAGCGATAAACCCTTAAAACCCTAAACCTAAAAAACCCTAAACCCTAAAACAAACCCTTAAGCCTAAACCCTAAACCCCAAGTCGTATGAAACCCTAAACCCTAAAAACCCTTAAAAACCCCTTAAAACTCTTTAAAACCCTAAACCCTTAAAAAACCATTAAAAACCTAAACCTAAAAAACCCTAAAAGCCTAAAAAACAATTAAAAACTCTATGAAACACTAAATCCTAAACCATAAGAAAATCTAAACGCTAAACCCTAAGAAACTTTAAACCCTAAAAATCCTTTAAAAAAACTATAAAAATCCTTTAAAAAAATCCTAAAAACCCTATACCTAAGAAACCCTAAACCCTAAGAAACACAAAACCTTAAGAAACCCTTAACACTAAACCCTAAACCATAAAAAATGCTATAACACATTAAAACACTAAACCTAAAAAAACCTTTAAGCCCCTAAACCTAAATACCCTAAAAAACCTAATCCTGAAACCCTAAAAAACCATAAAAAAAAACTCTAAACCTAAAAAATCCTAAAAAATGATAAAACCTAAACCCTAAACCCTAAGAAATCCTAAACCCTAAGAAACCCCATGAAACCATAATCCTTAAGAAACCTAAAAAACCATATAAAACCCTAAAAAAACCTTAGAACCTCAAATCCTAAAAAAACAAAAAAATAATCCTAAGCCCTAAACACTAAAAAGCCCTAAATTATAAAACCCTTAATCCTAAACCCTTAACTCCAAGACCAAATAAACCCTTAACCCTAAACCCTAAGAAACCCTAAGCCCTAAAGAATCTTATACCCTAGGAAACCCTAAACCCTAAAATTCCAAAAAAACCAATAAAAAAAACCTAAAACTAAAAACTCCTCAAACACCATAAAAAACCCCTAAGCCCTAAACCCAAAATCCTAAAAAACACCTTTAAAACCCTAAACCTAAAACCCTAAACCCTATGAAATCATAGGAAACCCTAAATCCTAAAAAAAACTTTTAAAAATCCTAAAGCTAAAATCCTAAGCCCCATGAAACCTTAAACACTAAGAAACCTTAAACCCTAAAAAACCTTAAAAACCAGAAACCTAACCCCCCCCCCCACCCCTCCAATTAACGTATCAACTACACCTCATCCGAAACTAGGCGTAGACGATCGTTTAGCAGTATAAACCCAACAAAAGAGTTGGGGTCGATCCCATAGAAAGTAGTTTTATTTGAATTCAAATATTAAGTTACAGCTGTGATCTTGGCAGCTGAAGGAATAATGGTTTTCGGAAACTATTAATAAAATTTAAAGGGTAACATGAATGTCAGGATAAGGGGCATTAAGATCAGGAATCAATCTCAACAATTAACTAAGGACAATCAAATAGAAGAAATATACTTGGGGGATTGACAAATCAATTGCTAACTCAACTCAATAGGTGTTAATTGATAGTTAAAAGTGCTAAATCTTTGTGGGTAAGATGAACGTTAGATGAGGTACTTTTCTCTAGAACAACTACCTCGCTTCAATTGAGTACTCTCAAACCTCAACGTGCTAAGCATGGAGACCAGCCCACAACCTCACTACATTCAATCTCTCGAGCTGAATACATAGAATGAGTCTTGTGATTCACTCTCTCGAGCTGAACCCACCATCACCCAATAACTCAAGTGCCAACTTATCACCTTAGTTTGATACGTCTCTTTCAAGCAAGCATAAAACACTAAACAAATTGAAATAGACAATCAATAGAGTAGGCAAACCACAACAATAATTCATACCCACTTCGAATTAGCACTAAAACTAATAACAACAAACACCTATCAAGCCAAAATCAGCAATTAATCACATTTTCAAACCCCCAAGATTGGTGTTTTAGCTAATCATCATAAAAAGAAGAAATTCAGTACATACTACATGATCCATAGCTGGGTATTAAAAATTGAAGTTCTAGGATGAATAATATCTTTTCTATTACAACACCCACTCCAAATCTCTTCCTTAAATTTCTTAAAATCAACAACAATAGTGTTTTTGTTCTCTATATTTCATTCTGTAATGATTGACTCCCTTCTCTCTCTTCCAAAAGTTAATTTATACTGGTCTGAGATGCTTCTTTTTGGGGTCATTCGGCGAGGAAAGTCAAGAATCGCCGACCAGTTGGCGAATCTCCAATTGTTCCAGTCCATCACCCCTTTCTTCTTTACCTTTTCCTCATTCAGACACTGTAACTTTAGGTGATCTAGATCGGGATCGCCAATCGCTTCCGCGATGTGCCTTTCAGTCCTTTAGCTCGTCAATTCAATTTCGTCTTGGTGTTGATCATTGCATTCGGCGGTATTATTTTCCTTCGCCGATGCAGTCGGTGATTCACCGACAGAGAACGCAGTTCGCCTAAGGTTTCTCCATTTCAGGCTTAGTATTCTGTAAAATTAGGCGGTCTAGGGGGTGACTCGGCGATTCGCCGAGTTCTCTTGGCGGTCTTCAGGCCTTCTTATCTCTCCTTTCTCAGCTTGTGTTGCTCCTTTTTGCCTGTTAGTGTCCTTGCATTGTTCCTCAAGCCATATACCTGGAAATTAAGGATTTACCATCAGTTTATGGCATAAATTAAGTATTAGAGGACACTAAATCTATATAAACAAACCCCTAAATGAGTCTAAATCTATGACTCATCAACACCCCTAACTAAACTTTTGCTTGTCCTCAAGTAAAACTCAAGTTCAGCAGTTCAAAAAGGATGTCTCAAACAGTGCTGCATATGACTCAATATGGATGCACACAACAAGACTCAACTTACTCATGCAATGATCAATTGTGCACTCAAAGATTCAAATTGTTGCTCACCATTATCAAAGATGCTTAAGTTAACCATACTTGCTTCAAATGAAAGTTCAAGTTCAACAAAGGTACTCAAATGCCCTCACAACAAAGATGATTCCAATTCACACAAGATTCTTCAACAATTTATAGTTTTGGAATTGCATACGACTCTCACACTCGCAAAGATGAACATATGCATGACTTCACCCATAGGTTTGCCCTTATTTTCCAATCAACACTCGTTTCAGCTCACTCAAGATCACCAAGGTCTTTTCAAGGCTTGTAACGGGGCTGAGTGTAAAGGTATGGTCATTTAGGCTTAGTGGCTGCTACCCTCATGAAGTGTGGCCTGAACATCACTTATGTCCCTTTCTTTAACATTTCAAATATGCTCATAATCCACCTCATTATTCAACTTCTTATGAATTACTGGACACCCCATTTCTTTTGCAATTTTCATCCCTTATTACACAACTTTTTTTCATTCTTTTTCTTTGCTTCTTTTCCCTTTTCTTTTCTTTTTTTTTACATGGAGGGGTTCCATATTTTTCCAAAACCATTCTCAAAGGGGGATTTCTCACACTTCTTGATTTTCTCTCTCTTTTCACCACACCCCCAACTTAGTCTTTTGGCCTAAGTTGGCTATTCAAACAAACCACACTTCATGAGAATTATAGGTTACTGGATAAAGAGGGGTCACAATTGTTCAAATTTCTTCCAATAAAAGGGATAAGGCTCACGGGGGTTCAAGCAAGGTTCACACATCTCACAAGGTTGGCCACAAAAGAGGTATATTGTCAAATTATTTCACTCTTCAAATTGTTGCCTAAGATCATTTCAAGTGCTTGCATCACTTAGTCAACCGGACCAACGGGGACAATTCTAGGTGTCATCACACAATGTTCAAGGTAAGATCATCACACAAGGCATTGGCAGCAATATCAAACAAGACTCCGCACTTTCTAGCTAATGTGTAATGTTCATCACAAGAGACTCATTCGATAACCGGCTAGTCACACCGAGATGCTAAAAGTTTACACATTGTCTATGCAACTTCATTGGCCTCATCGTAGCCGCACATTTATTTCGTTCAATTAAGAGCACTATTCAAGTCATCGTTATTAATAAAATACTGGCACTCAAACAAACAGAGTAGGGTAACAAGGAATCTTCACTAGCCGTCCATTTGGCAAAATTTTGCTGTAATGGCCGAATCATTCGGCGGTTCGCCAAATTATCGGGAGCTCGCCGAATTTTCCAGTATGAAACCATCTCATTATGGGGCAGGAAGGTGGACAACAGCGAGTCCGCTGAATGACATCAGCACATCGCTCAATGGATGAGAAACTTTGCCAAAAGATCCAAAACTCCAAGCTATCATGGCTAGTGTAAAAAGGCGGTGAATGTCGGGTCACACAATCACCTCGACGGAGCACCAATTGTTGCATGCATCCCGCTTAATACTCTAATATCTCAGCCAACTGTTGATGCCAGGAAGGTGATCAACTTCGCGATCGCCTAACATACTCGGCGATTCAACGAAGGAGTCTTAATCTTTCAAAATCACCTACACCTGCACATTCAACACACATTATTCAAAACAACTAACATTTGGGTTGCCTCCCAAGAATCTCCTTATTTAACGTTGTGGCATGACGTGGAAATGCCTTCAAGCATCTTCCAGAAACACCACTTCAATCACAAAAAAATTATGGAATTCTCTGAAATATAACTTCAAGCGTCGCCCATTCACCTTGAAAGCAGGACCCTCTTTGCCTTCGACTTCAATGGCTCCATTTGTGAACACCCTTGTTACTCTAAATGGGCCTGACCATTTTGATTTGAGCTTTCCCAAAATGAGTCTCAGTCAAGAATTGTATAGAAACACCCAATCTCCAACTCGGAACTCTCTCCTAAGGATTTTAGAGTCATGCCATTTCTTCATTTTCTCCTTGTAGAGAGCTGAGCTTTCATAACCTCTAAACCTGAATTCCTCCATCTCACTCAGCTGGTCGACTCTCTCTTTCGAAGCATTTCCCCAATCCAGATTCAATGCCTTTAATGCCCAAAGTACTTTGTGTTCAAGTTTGATTGGAAGGGGACAAGACTTCCCAAAAACTAGATGATATGGGGACATGCCAATTGGAGTCTTGTAGGCAGTGTGATATGCCCAAAGAGCATCATCTAACTTTTTAGACCAATCGGTCCTATTTGCATTCACGGTCTTTGCCAAGATACTCTTTATATCTCGGTTCGAAACATCCACTTGGCCACTTGTTTGGGGATGATAGGGTGTTGCCACTTTGTGTTTTACACCGTATTTACTCAATGTAGATGCGAACAGTCGGTTGCAAAAATGCGACACTCCATCACCAATGATAGCCTGAGGTGTGCCAAATCTTGCAAACATGTAGCATTTTAGAAATTGAACAACGCTCTTCCCCTCATTGTTAGGTAGTGCCATTGCTTCTACCCATTTGGAAACATAATCCATAGCCACCAAAATATACCTGTTGGCAAATGAGCTCACGAACGGCCCCATGAAATCTATTCCCCAGACATCAAATAACTCAACTTCTAGAATAGGCTAAAAAGGTAACTCGTTCCTTCTAGACACCCCACCTTGTTTTTGGCATTGTATACAGTTCTTGACAAACTCATGAGCATCTTTGTAGAGGGATGGCCAGTAGTACCAACTTTAAAGAATTTTAGCAGCTGTGCGCACACCGCTATGAAGACCCCCAACCGGTGAAGCATGACAAGCATAGAGAATTCTATTGAACTCCTCTTAAGGTATACATCGCCTGATGATATGATCTGCACATTCTCTAAATAAATATGGCTCATCCTGAAAGTATTTTTTGACATCAAACAAGAACCTCTTTTGCTGGTAAAAGTTCAGATGTTCAGGCATCAGTCCACCCACCATATGGTTTGCAAAATCAGCATACCAGGGAACTTGTTTGAAAGTGACAGAGAATACCTACTCGTCGGGAAATGAATCATTGATATCTTCCTCCAGCACTTCATTCACCTTGCTTTCTAACCTGGATAGATGGTCAGGCACCTGATATTCACACCCCCTTCTATCTTTGACTTCAAACTCAAATTCTTGCAATAATACCCACCTTATCAATCTTGGCTTGGCGTCTTTCTTTGCCATCAAGTAGCGCAAAGATACATGATCAGTGTGAACAACCACTTTGGTGCCTAACAAATATGCCCGAAACTTTTCAAATGCATAAACCACCACAAGTAATTCCTGCTCAGTAACCATGTAGTTACGTTGAGCACCATTCAGGGTTTTGCTTGCGTAGTAGATGGTATGGAATAGCTTGTTGCATTTTTGTCCCAACAGGACACCTAATGCCATACCACTAGCATCACACATTACTTCGAAAGGTTCCAACCAATCGGGACTAATGATAACCGGGGTGGAGATCAATTTCTCTTTCAAACTCTTAAAGGCTGCCATACAAGCATCATCAAAGTAGAAATTTTCCTCCTTTTCCAATAACTTGCACAATGTGAGTGCAATTTTTGAGAAGTCTTTGATGACCCTCCGGTAGAACCTGACATGTCCCAAGAAACTACGAATCCCTTTTATCGAGATTGGTGGTGGTAGTTTCTCAATCACCTCGATCTTTGCTTTATCAACCTCTAGCCCCTTTTGCGATACCTTGTGGCCCAAAACTATACCTTCTGTAACCATGAAGTGACATTTCTCCCAATTTAGGACTAGGTTAGTTTCCACCCATCGTTGAAGGCCTTGCCCAAGGTGTGCCAAACATATTTCAAAAGAATCGCCCACAACGGAGAAGTCATCCATGAAAACTTCCATTGAATCTTCTACCATATCAGCAAAAATAGACAGCATGCAACGTTGGAACGTTGCCGGGGCATTACACAACCCGAAGGGCATTCTTTTGAAGGTAAAGGTACTGTAGGGGCGGGTGAATGTTGTCTTCTCCTGATCCTCCGGTGTAATAGAGATTTGATTATACCCAGAGTATCCATCCAAGAAACAATACCATCCATGCTTCGAAAGTCGATCGAGCATCTGATCCATAAAGGGCATGTAGAAGTGATATTTTTCCGTCCATGAGTTTAACTTGCGGTAATGCATGCAAACCCTCCATTCGGTTACCGGTCTAATCAAAACTAGTTCTCCTTTCTCATTCGGGACTACCGTGATCCCCCCCTTTTTTGGGTACACATTGCACCGGGCTCACCCATTTACTATCTACAATAGGGTAGATCACTCCTGCATCCAACCACTTGATTAATTCCTTTTTCACTACCTCTTGCATTGGTGTATTCAATCTTCTTTGATGCTCGACACTCGATTTGCATTCACTATCAAGTTGAATTTTGTGAGTGCATATGCCGGTTGGAATACCCACAATGTCAGCGATCGTCCACCCTATAGCCTTGATGTACTTTCTTAACACCTCAAGAAGCGAATTTACTTGCCATTCAAGCAAGTCAGCATCAATAATAACCGGTAGGGTGTTGTTTGCCCCCAAAAGTGGATATCGCAACTGAGCTGGGAGTGTTTTCAATTCTAGCTTTGGTGGTTCCACCGTCGACGGTTTTGCGGGAGGATTTTCTCAATTTTTCAGATCAATGTCCAGCTTTACTGGTTCCTTGAGCATTCCCCCAATCCCAAAAGGGCAGCTACCACCTCATCAAAACCTTGCACTTCAGTCTCATCATAGTTCGCAAGAACTGCCTCAAGTGGTTCACTCACACACAATAAATGGCTCACACTAGCCACTGCTTCATCAATTACATCAACTGTCAAAACCACATGAATGTCACTTGGGTGCTTCATTGACTTACATATATTAAAGGTGACTTCGTCATCGTTCACCCAAAATATCAATTCTCTACTTTCAATATCCAATAGCGCCCTTCCGGTAGCTAAGAATGGTCTTCTCTAAATAATGGGAATTTCGACGTCAATATCGTAATCAAGGATGATAAAATCTGCCGGAAATATGAATCAATCCACCTTCACCAAAATATCATAGAGTATCCCCACAAGATGTTTGATTGACCGGTCCACCATCAATAGCCTCATTGTTGTTGATTTCGGTTCACCCAACCCAAGATTTTTATAGATTGCGTATGTCATTAGATTTATGCTTGCCCCCAAATCACATAGGGCTTTGGAAAATTGGAGCATGCCAATAGTGCAAGGGATGGTAAATGCTCCTGGATCTTCTTTCTTTTTAATTGTCTCACTAGTCATAATTGAACTACAACTATGAGAAACTTTGATTGTCACAAAATCCAGGCTTCTCTTTCTAGTAACCAACTCCTTCATGAATTTGGCGTAACCCAGCATCTCCAATAATGCTTCTACTAATGGTAGATTTATGGAGAGTGTCTTGAACACCGACAAGAACTTTTTGAACTTCTCATCCTCATTATTCTTCTTAAGACGCTGGGAAAAGGAGGATTTACTTTGGGCAGAGGTTGTACCAATTTTGGGATTGAGGTGCTCTTTCCTTTATCCTCTTGTGACTCCTTAGCAAGGCATTGCGGAATGGGAACCTCTTCTTCCTCAATGTCTTTTTCCTCCTAAAGAACTTGAGCTTCATCATTCCCCTTCATCTCACCCATCACTACCTTTCCACTTTGAGTAACAACAACCAGATTCTTGTCACCGTTTTCCCTCAAAGTTGTTGTGTAATCAGCTTCTTCTCTTTCAATCACCTGAGGTTCTAATTGTGCTGCTAGTTGGCTTAATTTCCATTCAAGTAGCTTGATTGCGTCAGCATGAGATTTCACTCTATTGTTCAATGATGAAAAGTTAGCTTTCTTCCCTTTGAGTATATCATCCGAGCCCTCAACTTTGTCAAGGATGCGGGATAACAAATCATCCACTCTTAGGCTACTTGCACTACCCTTTGATTTTGGGCTATCACTCGATTGTGTATGATCCTCTTCATGTTCATCTTCCCTTCTCCCATGATCACTTTGCTCAGCCCATTCTTGATACTATCGCTTCCACTATTCTTCTTTGTGGTAGTTCCAACCTTGATTCCCACCCTTCTTCAAGTAGCTTGGGTGGAAACCCTCCTCATTATTTCGAAAGTTTGAACCTTGATTCTCCCTCGGCATTGAGTAGCACGAGTAAGAACCCTCCTCAACTCTAAACACTTCCCCTTCTTCTTTGGGTTTCCTCTCATTTTCCAGCACTTGCTTTTGCAGTAGATCTATTTGGGATAACATCTTACTAATGTTTTCATCCCTTTCTTTTTCTTTATCAAGCTGCTCCGGCGTCATCCTAAAAAAAAGGGTGAGACTTGGTCGTCTTGAGTGTACCATGCTTGATTTATCTTGGTCATGTCATCAAGAAGGGACAAAGATACCTCGAACGATTGTAACATTATTCCTCCTCGAATCAATTGATCAACTACCCCTTTATTTACTGATTCAAGGCTTCTATAGAAGTACTGAAGTAGCACGTTGTTTGGAAGTCCATGCGTTGGGCAATTTAAGTAATAGCTTCTTAAACCTCAGCCACGTTTCGTGGATTAGTTCACCTTCCACTCGCTTGAACCCTTGAATCCTATCTCTGAGTATCATCATCCTCGACGGAGGAAAGAATCTCACATCGAAGGCCATGGTAAGCTCATCCCATGAGCTAATTGAATTCTTCGGTAACTCGGCCAACCATATGCTAGCTTCACCCGTCAAAGGTAATGGAAACAACCTGAGACGGACTAATTCTTGTGACATGTTTTCGAATGAGAATGGACTACAAACATTTGTGAAGTTCCGCATATGCTCACGCGGATTCTCATGAGCCAATCCTCCATAAAGTCCTTTCATTTCGAGTAGATGGAGTGTTGTGTTAGTAACATGGAATATAGCCTTTCCTTCGGTTGCCGGAAAACAGATTGCACCAGCTCCACCCATTTGAATTGAGTTATGTATGTTATTAAGATCATCAATATCACATTGGTGGCCCACCTGGCCAACATTACTCCCTGGCTCACTCATATCTTCTCTTGTTCAACACAACCAACACAAACACAAAATAAATTAAATCAATTCAACTTCAGCCAACAAACTCACAAATTAAACTTCGATAAGAGAACTCTAAACAACACCACTCCCCGGCAGCGGCGCCATTTTGATTAACGTATGAACTACAGTTCATCCGATACTAGGTGTAGACGATCGTTAAGCAGTATAAAACCACCAAAAGAGTTGGGGTCGATCCCACAGAGAGATGTTTTGTTTGAATTCAAATATGAAGTTACAATAGTGATCTTTGTAGGTGAAGAAATAAAGGTTTTCAAAAACTATTAATAAAATCTAAAGGGTGATATTAATGTCAGGATAAGGGGCTTTTAGATCAGGAATCAATCTCAACAATTGACTAAGGACAATCAAATAGAAGAAATATACTTGGGGGATTGCCAAATCAATTGCTAACTCAACTCAATAGGTGTTAATTCATAGTTAAAAGTGTTAAATCTTCGTTGGTAAGATGAACTTTAGATGAGATACTTTTCTCTCGAACAACTACCTCGCTTCAATTGAGTTCTCTCGAACCTCAACGTGCGAAGCATGGAGACCAGCCCACAACCTCACTATATTCACTCTCTCGAGCTGAATGCATAGAATGAATCTTGTGATTCACTCTCTCGAGCTGAACCCACCATAACCCATAACTACGAGTGCCAACTTATCACCTTAGTTTCAGACTTCTCTTTCAAAGCAAGCATAAAACACTAAATAAATTGAAATAGACAATCAATAGAGTAGGTAAACCACATCAATAAGTCAAACCCACTTCGAATTAGCACTAAAATTAATAACAACAAACACCTATCAAGCCAAAATCAGCAATTAATCACATTGTCAAACCCCCAAGATTGGGTTTTAGCTAATCATCATAAAAGGAAGAAATTCAGTACCTACTACATGATCCATAGTTGGATATTGAAAATCGAAGTTCTAGGATGAATAATATCATTTCTATTATAACACCCACTCGAAATCTCTTCCTTAAATTTCTTAAAATCAACAACAATTGTGTTTTTGTTCTCTCTATTTCATTCTGTAATGACTGACTCACTTCTCTCTCTTCCAAAATTTAATTTATACTGGTCTGAGATACTGCTTTTTGGGGTCATTCGGTGAGGAAAGTCGGTGACTCGCTAATTGTTCCAGTCCATCGCCCCTTTCTTCTTCACCTTTTCCTCATTCAGACACCGTAACTTTTGGCGATCTAGATCGGAATCGCCAATCGCTTCCGCAATGCGCCTTTCAGTCCTTTAGCTCGCCAATTCAATTTTGTCTTGGTCTTGATCAGTGCGTTCGGCGGTACCATTTTCTGCATCAGCGATTTGCCGACAGAGTACGTAGTTCGCCTAAGTTTTCCCCATTTTAGGCTTAGTATTTTGTAAAATTAGGCGGTCTAGGGGAGACTCGGTGATTCGCCGAGTTCTCTTGGCGGTCTTCAGGCCTTATTGTGTCTCCTTTCTCAGCTTGTGTTGCTCCTTTTTGCCTGTTAGTGTCCTTGCTTTGTTTCTCAAGCGATATACCTAGACATCAAGGATTTAGCATCAGTTTATGGAACAAATTAAGCATTAGAGGACACTAAATTTATATAAAAAAAGTCCTAAATGAGTCCAAATCTAGGATTCATCACCCCCACCAAAAGAAATAAAGCTAAAAAAATCGTAAGCCCTAAACTCTAAACCCAAAAAAACACAAAAAATAATAAACCTAAAACCCTAAACCCTAATCCCTAAGAAACCCTAAGCTGTTAATCCTAAGAAACCCAAACCCCTAAAAATACCTTTAAAAACCCTATAAAACCTTTAAAAATCCATAACCTAAATAACTATAAAAAAAACCCTAAGTCCTAAACCCTAAACTCTAAAAATCCTAAAAAATCCTAAACCTGAAAAACACTAAAAAAATCCTCTAAACCCTTAAGGAACCTAAGCCCTAAACCCTAAGAAACACAATACACTTAACCCTAACAACCCAATACATTAAAGCCTAGAAAACCCTAAGAAACCTAAACCATAAAAAAGCCTTAAAAACCTTAAATAATCCTAGACCACAATCCCTAAGAATCTAAATCCTTAAAAACCTTTTAAAACCCTTAAATTCTTTAGAAACCTTGAACCTAAAAAATCATTTTTAAAATCCTAAGCCCTAAACGGTAAACCCTAAATTCTAAGAAATCATAAACCTTAAATACCAAAAAACCCTCAACCCTAAAAAACCTTTAAGCGCTTAAACCTAAAAAGGCCTAAAAACCTTAAAAACCGCTAAACCTTAAAATCATAAGAAAAACCTAAGCACTAAGCCCTCAACCAAAAACCCTAAATCCTAACTAACCCTAAACCCTAAGCCCTAAGAAACCATATATCCTAAACACAATGAAACCCTAAAAAAATCCTAAATCCTAAATGCTAAGAAACCCTAAACCCTAAACCTTAAGAAACCCTAATCCCTAAATCCTAAGAACCCCTAAACCCTAAAAACTCCTAAAATCCTTAAAAACCCCTTAAAAATCATTAAAAACCCTAAGTCTTAAACACAAATTCTTAAAATATCGCAAACCCTAAACCCTAAAAAGAACCCTAAGCCCTAAGAAACCCTAAATCCTAAGAAACCTTAAGGGCTAAACCCTAAGAAATCCGTAAAAAGGAATAAACCTAAACCAACCCTTAAAACCCTATAAAAACACCCTAAAGCCTAAAAAACCATAAACCTAAAACCCTAAACCGTTAACCGTTAGAAACCCTAAGAAATCCTAAACCCTAAAAAATCTTAAGAAACCCTGAACCTTAAACCCTAAGAAACCCTAAACCATAAATCCTAAGAAACCATCAACCCTAAAAAACCTTAAACCCTAAAAAATCATAAACCCTAAATTGTAAAAAACTCTTAAAAACCTTTAAAAATCCTAAACCATAAAAAACCCTAAAAGACCTTCAAGAACCCAAAACCGAAAATCCTTAAAAATCCTAAGCACTAAACTCTAAACCCTAAACCCTAAAAACCCATACAAAACCCTAAACCATAAGAAACACTAAACCCTAAATCCTAAGAAACCCTAAAACCTAAGAAACCCTAAACCTTAAACGTTAAGAAACGCTTAACCTAAAAAACCCTAAAAAAAACTTTAAAAATCCTACACCTAAAAACCCTAACAAAACCCTAAGCCTTAAACCTAATCCCTAAACCATAAAAATCCTAAACTTAAAAAACCCTAAACCCTAAACCCTAAATTCTAAAAATCCCTAAACCTTTAACCCTATTCCCTAAGAAACCCTAAGTCATATACCTTATGAAACCCTAAATTCTTAGAAATCCTAAACCCTAAACCCTAACAAACCCTAAACCCTAAAAAAACCTAAAACCTTTATAAAAAATAGACCTAAAAAACCCATAAAAACTCAAACAAAAATCCTATACAAAAAATCCCTAAAACAACCCTTAAGAACCTAAGAACTAAACCAAAAATCCTAAAAAAAACATTTTAAAAAACCCTAAACCCTTAGAAACCGTAACAAATCCTAAACCCTTAACCTTAAGAAATTCTAAATCCTAAGAAACCTTGAACCCTATAAAAACCTATAAAAAAAAACATAAAAACCCTACACCTAAAAAACCCTAAAAATAACCCCGAAAAATGCTAAACCTAAAAAACCCTAGGCCCTAAGCTCTAAACCTTAAAAAATATTAAAAATCCTAAACCTAAAACCATAAACTCTAAACCCTAAGAAATCAAAAAACCTAGGAAACCCTAAGCGCTAAGAAACCATTAACCCGAAACCCCAAGAAACCCAAAACCCTAACAACCCTTAACATAAAAAATCCTAAAAACCCTTTAAAATCCCTAAACCTAAAAAAATCCTAAGCCCTAAATCCTAAATATATAAAGTATTAAATCCAGAAAAACCCTAAACCCTAAACTCTAAACCCCAAGCCTAGTGAACCCCTTAAAACCCTAAAAACACTTTTAAAACCCTAAACCTAAAAAACCATAAAAACAGTAAAAAATAAATAAAAACCCCCTTAAAAACATAACCCCTAAACCCTGAAAAACCGTTCAAACCCTTTAAAATACCTAAACCTAAAAAACCATAAAAACCTTTAAAAATTCTAAACCTAAATAATTTTTAAAACCCCCTAAGTCCTAAACCCTAAAAACCCCTAAAAATAACCATGAACCTAAAACAATAAGCATTTAACCCTAAACTCTAAACCCTAAGAAACCTTAAACCCTAATCATAAGAAACCCTAAGAAATGTTAAACCTTAAGAAACCCTAAGCCGTAAGAAACACTAAACCCTAAGAACTTTAAAACCTAAACCTTAAAAACCCAAAAAAAGCCTTTAAAAGCCCTAAACCTAAAAAACCCTAAAAACCTAAAAATATCTAAAAAACAACACTAAACCTAAAATCCTAAACCCAAAAGCGTAAATCTTAAACCCTAAACCCCAAGAAACCCTAAACTCTTAGAAACCCTAAACTCTAAACCCTAAAAAACCCTAAGCTCTAAGAAACCCTAAACCTAAAAAACCCTAAGACCTAAACCCTAAATTCTAAAACCACAAATAAAAACCATTAACCTTAAACCCTAAACCTAAAAAAGGCTAAAAAAACCCTAAACCCTAAACTCTAAATCCTAAAAAAATCTTAAAAAATACCCAAAGCCTTAAACCCTAAATCCTAAAAAACCTAAACCCTAAACCCTAAGAAATCCTAAACCCGAAGAAACCTTAAACCCTAAAAAATTCCAAAAAAAAACCTTAAAAATCCTAAACCTAGTAAACCCTAAAAAATACTCTTAAAAAACCATAAAAAACCCTAAACCTAAAAACCCTGAAAAAAATCGTATATCCCTAAACCCTATGAAGCCCCAAGACTAAACCCTAAATCACTAAACCCTAAGATACCCTAAACCCAATACCCTATACCCTAAGAAATCATAAACCCTAAACCCTAAAAAATCCTAAAAGAATCTTAAAACCCCTTAACCTAAAAAATCCTAAAAAACGTTAAGCCTTAGACACTTAACCCAAAAACCATAAAAAATCGTAAATCCTAAACCCTAAAAAACCCTAAAGTCTAAACCCTTAACCCTAATAAACCCTAAACCCTAAACCCAAAATCCTAAATATTAGGGCTAAACCCTAAACCATAAACCTTAGGATCTAAGACCTAATCCTTATGGCCTAAATCAAAAACTCTAAACCCAAAACCCTAAACACTAACCCATAAACCCTATACCATAAACCATAAACCCTAAACCTTAGGGCCAAGACCCTACACCCTAAACCCTAAACCTTAAGGCATAAACCCTAAACTATAAACTCTAAACCTTAGCGCATAAAACATAAATCCCAAATCTTAGGCACTAAGCTTAAAATATAATTTGTAAACCCTAAACCCTAAACCCTAAACTCTAAGAAACCCTAAACCCTAAACCCTAAAAAACCCTAAACACTAAGAAACCCTAAATCCAAAACACTAAGAAACCCTAAACCCTAAGAAATCCTCAACACTAAAATGTAAGAAAAATTAAACCCTAAAAACCCTAAAAAACCCTAAAACATATAAAATCCCTAAATCTTTAAAACCCTAAACTTAAAAAACCCTAAGACCTAAACACTTAAATCTTTCGTAAAACCCTAAATCTAAAAGACCCTAAACACTAAAAAATCTTTAAAAAAACCCGGAACCCTAAACCTTAAACTCTAAGTCGTATGAAACCGTAAACCCTTAAAAAGCCTAAACTCTAAGAAATCCTAAACACTAAGAAACCCTAAACCCTCAAAAACTTTAAAACCCCTAAACCTAAATAACCCTAAAAAACTCCTAAAAACCTCTAAAAAAATCTTTAAAACACTAAACCTAAAATACCCTAAACCTAAAACCCAAAACCCTATATATACCCTAAAAATACCTAAACCTAAAACCCCAAACCCTAAATCATAAATCCTAAACCCTAAAACCTAAGAAACCTAAATCTTAAGAAACCCTAAACCCTAAAAACAAATAAAAAAGCTTTAAATAACCCTAAACCTAAAAAACCCTAAAAAAAACCGTTAAAAATCATGAACCTAAAAAATATTAGAAAAAACCCTAAGCCTTAAACCCCAAATCTTTAAAAACCCTAAACCCGAAAAAACCTAAAAAACACTAAAAAAGCCCTAAGCCCTAAATCCCAAATCCCAAATCCTTAGAAATCCTAAACCCTACACCAAAAAACCCTTAAAAAAACCCTAAAGAAAACCTTTAAAACCCTATACCTTAAAAACCGTAAGCCCTAAAAACCTAAAAAACCTTTTAAGAAAACCTTCAACCTAAAAACCCTAAAAACATTTAAAAACCCCTAAAAACCTTAAAACTCTAAAAAAAAATCTAAATCTAAAAACCCCTAAAACCACTTCACTAATCGTAAACCTAAAAATCCCTAAAAAATCCCTAATCCATAAACCCTAAACCCTAATAAACCCAAAACCTAAAACTCTAAACCCTAATCACAAAGCCGTGAGAAACCCTAAACCCTTAGAAACCCTTAGAAACTCTAAACCCTATACCTTATTAAACGCTAAACCCTAAACCTAAAAACACTAAAAACTTTAAAACCCCTAAACCTAGAAAACCCTAAGCCATAAACCATAAAAAAACACTTAAACTAAAACCCTAAGTCCTAAAGAAACTTATGAAACCTTAACCTTTAACCCTAAAAAATCCTGAAAAATCATAAACCTAAAATCCTAAACCCTAAGAAACCCTTCAAAACCCGTAAACCTTAAAAAATCCTAAAAAACCTTTAAAACCCTTAAAAACTCTAAACCTAAAAAAAATCCAAAAAAAATCCTAAGCCATAAACCCTTGAAACCCTAAACCTTAAAACAAACCCTTAAGCCTAAACCCTAAATCCCAAGCCGTATGAAACCCTAAACCCTAAACCCTAAAAAACACTAAAAACCCCTTAAAACGCTTTAAAATCCTAAACCCTAAAAACTTTTAAAAACCTAAACCTAAAAAACCCTAAAAAAAAAACCTAAACTCTAGGAAACACTAAATCCTAAACCATAAGAAAACCTAAACGCTAAACCCTAAGAAACTTCAAACCCTAAAAATCCTTTATAAAAAACCCTAAAATCCCTAAAAAACCCTATACCTAAGAAACCCTGAACCATAAGAAACACCAAGCCTTAAGAAATCCTAAACCTTAAGAAACACTTAACACTAAACCCTAAGAAACCCTAAACCCTAAACCCTAAACCCTAAAAAACACTAAAAACACTTTAAAAACACCAAACCTAAAAACTCCTTAAAAAAACCTTTAAGCCCATAAACCTAAAAACCCTAAAAAACATAATCCCTAAACCCTAAAAAACCATAAAAAAACCCTAAACCTAAAAAATCCTAAAAATCAATAAACCCTAAACCCTAAGAAATCCTAAACTCAAAAGCCTAAGAAACCCCATGAAACCATAATCCTTTAGCAACCCTAAAAAACCATATTAAACCCTAAAAATAACCTTAAAACCTCAAATCCTAAAAAAGAAGAAAATAAACCCATGTCATGGGTTCCTTTCAATGTTGATTTACTCAATTGATTTATGAACTTTTATGCATGAATTTATAGTATTTCATTATTTTAAGATGAATCCCCATGAACCCATGTCTAACTTATGTTTTCTAGATATTTATGATTGAAAGGGGAATTATGGAATTATGAATGTTCTTATGGAATTGAGGAGATATAATGTAGATTGCTTTGAGAGTAAAAGAATTTATGTTGTTATTGTAGTTAATTGTTCTGAAAGGGTTTCTCACATAATTACTCAATGCATGAATGTGAAAGGTTTTCTCACATAAAGGATTCTAAGGTTCAAAGGTCTTCTTACCTAAAATAAATCAAATTTAAGGAGATATTCTAATGAAACCGAGCTTGGATTGGTTACTTAATTCTACCATTCAATGGATAACATATGACTTAGCTTGTATTGGCAACATGACTTACCCTTCGATGGATGATAAAGACAAATTAAGACAATGACTATTCCGTGTGATTTACTCTTATCACCAAGAGCATATTGAGATGGAAGATCTCCTGTTAGTATAGGTGGGGTTTCTAGAAGAAATATCTTTATACCATACCTAAGTGCCCCCATAGGATGATTGTCTTAGATAGACATTATCTAGTGGATCCACATAAGCTAGAAGTTCGTGGTCTTACCTTGGCAAGTAGGACACCCCTTTTCGATGTGGGGTAGACAATAGATTTTGTGTTGATAGCCACATGGTCTTATATGTTGGTTAAAGGTAAATCTCCCACAATAATGAACTAAGGTTACTTAAACAAGTATCTCACATGTATTTTAAGATTATGTCTATTAGGATTGAACATGTTTTATAACATATGTCTTCTAACCCCTTTTTACATCATGTTTTAGCTTGGTCATTGCATCTCATGAAGATATCTCTCTTTAAGCATGTTTTCAAATGTTTTATGCAAGGCTATCATACTTGGTACATATTTGTACTAACGCATACTCTTGCCTACAATTCCCAAAATATAGGGTCGAACCTTACAGATTCACACTTCCATGGCTAAGGATCTTATATAGCAGATTGAAGATTGGTGAGTATTCATATTATACAGACCGAGCTTTGGTTTCTTTTTTGTCTTTACTTTCAGTTTTGGACCTTGATGTTCACGGTACACCCCGATCAATCTTATGTACTGTATGGCTTTTGAGATGATGCTTAAACTTCGGCATTCCTCTATAAAACTTTTCAATTTTGGATGTGTCATTTGAATCTCGTATATTCTGTTATCTTGTATGATGAATTCTAAGTGGCTTGTATGTGTCCTCTCGGGGTCTTATACGCCATGTTACACCTAGGGGCTACCTTAGGTCGTGAATAACTTGGTAATCAGAGCACAAGGTTTAGAAAGGTCCTAGGAAATCTCATAAGCCACGTCGAGTAGAGTCTTGTTCATGAGTGTGAGGCGCGCCACATTTATGAATGAGAAGATATAAGATAATTAGGAAACTCTACTTCTTTCATTACTCTAAAGTCATGCGATAGATTTTAACTCTATAGTGTCTCTCTCCTAATCCTTATCCAATGCTCTGTGTGATATGTCCACTTGAAGGGCATATGCTAGAAGGAATGCGGGAGAGAATGTGAATCAAGAGGCTCCTCCTAAAGCTCCTCAAATTCCGGTCGATCCTTTGGTCGAGCAAGTGGCTTATATGGAATTTAGGGTTTCTTTTGAACTGTAGGCTCAAGCCATGACTGCCCAAGCTAATAGGGAGGTTGCGGTCCTCATGAACCCAAATGTGGGTACAGCGGCATCTAGAATGAGGGATTTCACTAGAATTAATCCTCTGTTATTTCATAGTTCTAAGGTTGAGGAAGACCCTCAAGAGTTCATTGATGAGGTGTATAAGGTACTGATGTTAATGGGAGTGGCGGTAATGGAAAAGGCGGAGTTTGCCGCTTATCAACATAAGGGTGTTTTTCAAATATGGTTTAACCAATGGAAACATGTTAGAACAAAAGATACGGGTCCTCTCGATTTGGAAAAGTTCAAAGTTTATTTCCTTGATAGGTTATTTCCCCTAGATGAGGGAGAGAAAGGTGCTTGAATTCACAACCTTCAATAAGGAAATATGAGTGTGAAGAAATATGCTTTGAAGTTCACACAATTGTCTAGATATGCTCCTACTTGGTTGTCGATCCTAGGGCAAGGATGAGTAAGTTCGTTTCGGGATTGTCCGAGATTGTGGTTAAGGAATGTCGTACCGCTATGCTTATCAATGATATGGATATTTCTCGTCTCATATTTTATGCTCAACAAATTGAATATGAGAAACTTAAGGAAAGGTCTAGGGAGGCAAAGAGGGCTACGACCGGTGATGGTAACTTCTCACATTCAAGGTCCGATGGACATGCTCGTTCTAAGTTCCGACAAAGGTTTTCCGGCTAAGTTTCATCCAATGATCCTCCTAAGTTCGACAAAGATAGGCTATCTAACCCTAAACCTCAAGGAGGAAATATTAGTGGATCTTCATTGCCTATGTCAACTTGTGCTAGGTGTGGAACAAAGCACGAAGGTAAATGCTTAGACTACACGGATGGTTGCTTTTGTTGTGGAAAGAGTGGTCGTAAGATAAAGGATTGCCCAATGCTTGCGGCTAAAGGGAGAGAAGGTAAACAAGATCCATCTTGTGGTTCGGGTTGAAGTGCCACAAAGCAAAAGGGATTCTATGTACTTCAAACTCATAGTGAACAAGAGGGTTCTCCCGATCTGATTACCGTTAAGTTGAAAGTCTTCCAACTTTATGTTTATTCTTTAGTTGACTGCGGTGCTACCTTGTCTTTTGTGACGCCATATGTGGCTATGAGGTTTGATATTCATCCGGATGTGTTGTTAGATCCTTTTTCTGTCTCTACCCCTGTTGGTGATTTAGATGTGGCTAAGAGTGTCTACAGAAAGTTTCCCATCTCTTTGCCCCATAGAGTCACTCATGTTGACCTTGTAGAGCTTGATATGCTAGATTTCTATGTTATCCTTGGTATGGATTGGCTGCACTCGTGCTATGCTTCTATTGATTGTAGAACCCGTGTAGTCAAGTTTTAGTTTCCAAATGAACTCATTATATGCCTAAAGAGTCAGTTTGTTTGTTGTATTAAAGCTAGAAAGATGATTTTGAAGGATTGCATTTTCCATCAAGTTAGGGTGAGGAATATAGATACTGAGACCCCTACTCTTGAGTCGGTCCTCGTTGTAAATGAGTTTCCAGAAGTATTTCCAAATTACCTACCTGGTATTCCTCCCAAAAAGCAAATAGACTTCTGTAGTGACCTTCTCCCAGATACGCAACTTATATCTATTCCTTCTTATCATATGACTCCGGCAGAACTTAAGGAATTAAAGGAGCAATTGAAAGATTTGTTGGATAAGGGTTTCATCGACCAAGTATCTATCCATGGGCTACTCCGGTTTTTTTTGTTAGAAAGAAATATGGTTCGCTTCATATGTGTTTTACCAATAATTGAATAAGGTTACCGTTAAAAATAAGTATCCTCTTCAAAGGATAGATGATTTGTTTGACCAACTTCCAGGAGTGAGCTACTTTTCTATGATTGACCTTCGGTCGGGTTATCACCAATTGAGGGTTAAGGAAGATGCTATTCCGGAGATGACTTTTCGAATTCGGTATGGTCATTATGAGTTTTTAGTAATTTCATTTGGTTTGAACAATGCTCCGGTGGAATTTATGAATTTGATTAATAGGGTGTTTAGTCAATACCTTGATATGTTTGTGGTTGTGCTCATTGATGGTATATTGGTCTGTTCGACGAGTGAAGACCAGCATAGCGATTATTTGAGGATTGTTTGGCAAGTCCTCAAGGACCAACATTTCTTTGAAAAGTTTTACAAATGTGAGTTTTGGTTAAGATCCGTGGCTTTTCTTGGGCATATTATTTCCTGTAAGGGTATTGAGGTAGATCCTAAGAAGATGGATGTTGTTAAGAGTTGGCCTAGACCTCTATCCCCTTCAGATATTAGAAGTTTCTTGGGTTTAGCCGGTTACTATAGAAGGTTTGTTGAAGTTTTCTCCTAGATTGCCTCTCTATTGACGGCATGGACTCAAACGAAGCTTAAGTTCGTATGGTCCGAAGCGCGTGTGAAAAGATCTTCCAAGAATTGAAAGATAAACTTACTTCCCCTCTGGTTTTGACATTACTTGAAGAGGCTGATGGTTTTGTTGTTTATTGTGATGCCTCAAGAATTGGGTTAGGGTGTGTCCTAATGAAAATGGGGAAGTTATTGCATATTCTTCAAGGCAAATTAAGATTCATGAGAAGAATTATCCTACCCATGACCTTGAACTAGCGGCGACTGTTTTCGGCTTAAAGATTTGGAGGCATTACTTGTATGGTGTACATATGGATGTCTTTACCAACCATAAGAGTTTGCAGTATCTGTTTAACAAGAAAAATTTAAATCTACGCCATAGGAGGTAGCTTGAGTTACTGAAAGATTATGACATGAGTGTTCTCTATCACTACTGTAAGGCTAATGTAGTGTTGGGTGCTCTTAGTCAATTATCGATAAGCAGTGTTGCTCAAATTGCGGACAATAAGAAAAAGTTAGTTTGATATGTTCATAGATTGGCCCGATTGGATGTTCGATTAGTTGACACTACCAAGGGTGGTGTTATGGTTTAGAATCATCTTTTGTGAATGATGTGAAAGCGAAGCATGGTCCGGTGCTTAAAAATTCCATAGAGGCTTTCTCACAAGGGGGAGATGGTGTACTTAGATATCAAGGTCATCTGTGTGTTCTTAATATTGATGACTTGAGAGAAAAAATCTTGTCAGAAGCTCATGGTACTCGATATTCCATTCGCCTGGGAGCCACCAAGATGTACCGTCACTTGCGGGAGATCTATTGGTGGAATGGGATGAAGAAGGATATTATGTAATTTGTAGCTAAGTGTCCTAATTGTCAACAAGTGAAAGTTGAGCACCAAAAGCCGGGAGGTTTATCTTAAGATATTAGCATTCCTACTTGAAAGTAGGAAGATTTGAACATTGACTTCATTGTTGGTTTGCCTCACACCCGGCGTCAACATGATTCGATATGGGTTATTGTAGATCGAATGTCAAAATCGTCTCATTTCATTTCCGACAAGGTTTCTTATTCGGCGGAGGACTATGCTAAGTTGTATTTGAGGGAAATGGAGAGGTAGGATGTAGTACCCTTATCCATTATCTCCGATCGTGGTACCCAATTCACTTCTATGTTTTGGAAATATTTCCAAAAGGGTCTTGGTAATCTTGTTAAGCTTCGTCCAACATTTCATCCACAAACTGATGGGCAAGCGGATCGTACTATCCAAACTTTGGAAGATGTGTTGAGAGCATGTGTAATTGACTTCAATAGTAATATTGGGATGATCATTTGCCTTTGATTGAGTTTTCTTATAACAATAGCTAGCACTCAAGCATTGGTATGGCTCCATTTGAGGCTCTATATCGAAGGAGGTATAGATCTCCTATAGGCTGATTTGAAGTGGGTGAAGTCTCCTTGATAGGTCAAGACTTGGTACATGAGGATATGGAGAATGTTTGACTTATTAGAGAAAGATAAAAAATGGCTCAAAGTCGACAAAACTCCTATGCCGATGTTAGAAGAGGAGATCTTGAGTATGATGTTAATTATTGAGTCTATTTGAAAATTTCACCCATGAATGGTGTAATGAGGTTTGGCAAGAAAGGGAAGCTTATTCCCCAATATGAGGGCCCATATCAGATTTTGAGGCGTGTTGGCAAGGTTGCTTATGAATTTGATTTGCCTAATGAGTTGGCATCGGTGCATCAAGTTTTCCATGTCTCCTTGTTGAAGAAATGTGTTGGAGATCCGACATCTATTGTTCCCTTAGAAGGTTTGGGAGTTAAGGAGAATCTTTCTAATGAGGAAGTTCTGGTTGAGATTTTCGACCGGAAAGTTAAGAACTTGAAAAATAAAGAAGTTGATTCCGTGAAAGTTCTTTGGAAGAATCAGTTAGTTGAGGGTGCTACTTGGGAGGCCGAGGCCGATATGATGTCCTGTTATCCTTATCTCTTTCCCTCCATCCCTACTCAATCTTGAGATATTTAGCTCCTCATGGTTTACTCATTGGATGTCATGTGTCTTAGATATTCCATGCTTTCTTCATTATGCATGATTCAGGAAAAGCTTAAATTTTTAGAAAATGAGTTTACTTTACTGATTTCCACTTGTTTATGTGCATTTGAGTATGAGTTGTATATAGACTTCATGATATGATGTTTTGAACATGCTTTAGCTTGGAGTTGATATTTCCTCCTCGGATATGTGCATTTATGTGAGTGCATGCATGATGGGCTGTTAAATTAAGTTACTACCTTCTTTATGATGTCTTGAATCTCATTCGAGAACAAATGTTCCCAAGGGGGAGATGTTGTAACACCTCGGATTCGAAAGGGTAGAATTTTAGGTTTTTTGCAAGATCAGGTGCCAGTTCCGATGGAGCCACCCACGCCCTTGAACTGACTCATGGTCTGTAGGTCAGTTCCGTGGATGGCAAGCCCAAGTTCCCAAAAATGTCAAGCTTATGTACTTTTTCAACGGTTCACCAGGATGGTCCGTTATTCAATGCACGAGTCGTAAATAGGTTCCATAGGTGAGTCAAGACTTAGAGAAATTTTAGGGTCAAAGGATGAAACCTACGGTTGGGACCCATGGCGCGTCGATAGAACCACAGTGTGTGGGTGGGTCCCATCATTCGAGGTCCAAAAATTTGGTCTCTGAACTCCAAATGATGGCCAACCAGCACGGTCTGTGGTCTGACCAATGGACCGTCGCTCATGCCGTTGATGGGTTTCGGCAGTTATTATCTTAGGGGCTTTTGGGTATTTTCCTAATTATTCTAGTCTAATTGTATGTCGTTTTACCCAGCACCTAAACCCCTATATTAGTACTTTTACCCCCAAATTTTCCCAATTGAAATCATTCTCTCAAATTCCTAAAAGAAGAACAACTCTTCCTCTCAAATATTTCTCCTTCTAGAAGATGAGGAAGAAAGCTAGGGTTTGCAAGTCAAGTCTCCATTTCCACCTTTGAAGTCAAGCTTTTGGCATTAAAGTATGATAGTTTTCATCCATGGGGCCCTTTCCTCCATGGAGTTCCTAAATTCTCCAATTTACAAAGTTAGAAACCCTCAATTCAGTTAGGGTTTTCTTCCATGTCATGGTTCCTTTCAATGTTGATTTACTTAACTGATTTATGAACTTTTATGAATGAATTGATATAATTTCATGATTTTAAGATGAATCCACCTGAACATATGCCCAACCCATATTTTCTCGATATTGATGATTGAAAATCGGTTTTGAATAATGAAAGGGGAATTATGGAATTATGCATGTTCTTATGGAATTGATGAGATATGATGTAGATTACTTTGAGAGTAAAAGCATATATTTTGTTATTGTTGTTAATTGTTGTGAAAGGGTTGCTCACATAATTACTCCATGCATGAATGTGAAATGTTTTCTCAAATAAAGGATTCTAAGGTTGAAAGGTCTTCTCACCGAAAATGAATCAAAGTTAAGGAGCTATTCTAATGAAACCTAGCTTGGATTGGTTACTTAATTGTAGCTTTCCATGGAATATATATGACTTAGCTTGGATTGGCAACATGACGTGTCCTTTCATGGATGATAAAGACAAGTTAAGAAAATGACTATTTCGTCAGATTTACTCGTAGTATCGAGAGGATATTGAGATAGAAGCTCTCCCATTAGTAGAGGTCGGGTTTCTAGAAGCAATCTCTTTATCTCATATCTATGTGGCTCCATAGGATGATTGTCTTAGATAGATATTAGCTAGTGGATCCACATAAGCTAAAAGTTCATGGTCTTACCTTGGCAAGTAGGACACCCTTTTTCAGTGTGGGGTAGACACCGGATTCTGTGTTGATAGCTCACATGGTCTTATATGTCAGTTAAAGGTAAATCTCCCACAATAATGAACTAAGGTTACTTCAAAAAATATCTCACATGTATTTTAAGATGATGTCTATTCGCATTAACCATGTTTTATGACTTATGTCTTCTAACCCCTTTTTATATCATGTTTTTGGTTGGTCATTGCATCTCATTAAAATATCCCACTTTAAGCATGTTTTTAAGTGTTTTATGCATGACTATCGTACTTGGTACATATTTTCACTAACGTATATTGTAGCCTACATTTCCCCTAATGTAGGGTCTGACTTTTCAGATTCCCACTTACGTGTCTAAGGATCTCATATAGAAAATTAAAGATTTGTGAGTCCTTATGTTCTGAGGACCGAGCTTTGTTTTTCTTTTTGTATTTACTTTAAGTTTTGGTACATGATGCACGGGCTACGCCCCGATCAATCTTATGTACTACATGGCTTTTGAGACGATGTTTAGACTTCCACTTTTTTTCTATAAAACTTTTCTATTTTGGAACTGTCATTTAAATCTCTTATATTCTATTATCGTGTTTGATGAATGCTAAGTCAATTGTATGGGGCCTCACGGGGTCTTATACGTCATGTTACGCATAGGGTCTACTTTGGGTCGTGACACACTACATATCGAGTAATGATAACAGACTTCTCTCTCTATATTATTCCATAATATAAGTTCTAACACACATCCTTCAAGCCATGGTTAGTATAGGATCCTTCAACTTGCATTCCTTTCGTGAATCCTCATTTTTTGTGAAATACATTTTATGACTTTCTTTAGTATTTTACTTCATTTTCAGATAGTTTAGAGTTAGCTAGGGACTTTTTCTAGCAACTCATTATGATTGGAATATTTTCAGACAATTAGTAGATTTCGCGATATTGTCTTGTATCAGATTCTCTATTATGATATGATAACTACTTCAGACTCTATTCCTATCTTTTGCTTTTGTTTTTGTTTGCTATTTTAGTGTCATTCCATGCCATGTGGTTAACTTGGGGTCACTTGTGTTCCTAGGAACCATGTCAGGTCTAGGGGGTAATATGTAGTTGTGACATCCTCTGAGTTTGGAAACTGATTCCCTTATCACTAAGAAAATATTAGATAAAGTGTGAGATGTTCCTTGGTCAATTTCAATGGAGATAAGTGGTATAAAGAGCATGCTAGAGTTATTATGTGGAGATTAAACACATATTAATGGAAGGAAACAAGCATGCAATGTTTTTAGCTAACAATGTTGTTAATTTTGTAGGTATAAATAGGACTTTTAATAGTTTTCAAGAATTACTACTATAGGCTAAGGCTATTATTCAGTTAGGAAGATAAAAATCCCTAATCTAAGAATACGAAAATAGAAAAAACACATGGCTCATACCATAAATGTGTCACAAACCAAAGTACCCCCTAGGCGTAACATGGCGTATAGGGAAGATTGTACATCATACAAGATAATAGAACTAAAGAGTTGAAAAAATAGCATTTCACATTTTAAAGAGTTTTTGAAGCAAAACGGAAGTCTAAAATCTGTCTCAGCAAGTCATCTAATACATCATAAGAAAAGTGATTGGGACGTAACCAATAAATCACATACAAAGTCTGAAAACAGTAATGACATAGAGCTATAAAAGTATCTCGGTCCCTTGAACATTAAGAGTCACCAATCTTCAGAGCCAATGGAACAACCTAGTCACGAGAGTGAGGTATAGGAGCGTCGGACCCTACATTAGTAAAATAATTTAGGCACAAGTATGTATTAGTACATTGAATGTACTAAGTATGGAGCAACATGCATAAAATAGGCAAGATAGCATGAATGACTTAAAACATGTAGGCATGATCATTCTTTGAACATTTAAGGACTTTAAAGAAGCAATGAAATATAAATCATGAAATATGGTTAAAACATTGAAATAAGACATACGAAAATCTTTTGAAGTGACATGGTTATTTTGGGGGATATTAGCTTTAACCGACAATAAGTCCATGAGAGCTATATTATTGAATGTGGTATATACGTCATATCGAAAGAAGGGGAGTCTACTTGACAAGGTATAATCCGTACATAACATCATTTCCTAAAGTGGATCCACTAACTAGGTCATTTAAGATAATCCTACAAGGGCACATAGTTTGGGACTATAGGTTGCTACTAGAGACCACCCTATTTGACCCTCCACCTTAAAGCCCTCTTGGTGGTAAGTAAAAATCCCAACGGAATAGATAAAATTTAAATATCATAAAATAGGAAAGTCAATAATCAATAACAATCCACACTTTCAAGATCAAAACATAGAATAGCTCATGAAACATAATTCAACATTGATGAGAAAACCTTTCACCAATGTGAATTTATTTGTGAGAAATACCTTTAACAATCATGATCATCATAGTGAGTGAGAAATTATTTGATAATAGAATTGATACTTTCCTTTCAAAGCATCCCTAAATCATTTATAATTATTACATAAGAACATGCATATCTTCAAAATTCATAGTTCATAGGTTCATCATATGTTCATATTTGAAAAACATAATTAAGGCATAAGTCAATGTAATTTCAATTAAATATCATAGATTAACATCTAATCATGCATTAAAAGACTTAATAACAAATAATCAATCATAACTGGATGAAACTCAAATTTATTTACTTGAAACCCTAATTTGATCAATTAAAATTAAATAGGAAAATTGAAAATTTTGGGGACCCCATGGAGGAAAGGACTCCATGGGTAATACCCACAAACCTTTCTATTTAAAGACCAATATTATTGGTGAATTGGAGACTTGGATTGAATCCTAGCTTCCTCTTCTTCTTCCTTAGGTAGAGAGAGAATTTGGGAAGTGAATTTGGCTATGTTTTGGGGAAATAGAAGAGTGGGGTTAAAGTGGGTAGTTGTAGGACCTAAAAGCATTATATAGGACTTAGGGTAGAAGACAAAACGATGTAAATTTTATTTAAAACAATTAGGGAAAAGACTGAAAAGTTACTTAAAATAACTGTTGAAACTCATCTATGCTTTGGACTTACGGTCTGTAGAACTTCCTACGGACTGTACTAGCAACCGTAGAAAATTTCAGGAAACTTATATTTGAACAAACTTTTGACGGGACCTATCTACGGCTCGTAAGTCTTTCTACGTACCATATACACCAACCGCAGAAGCAACTTGACCCCTTAAAATTTTATCAAGTATGACACCCACCTACGAGACCTATCTATTACTCGTACAATGAACGACATGTCGTCCTGGTGAACCCTAAAAGAGGTACAGGGACTTGGTTTTGAAAATTTATTTTCTCTCTTCCTATAATTGCCATCTACGACTTGTAGAAACTTCTACGGTCCGTAGATGGGACCTGTTGAACCAGTATATAGCCCAAACATCCATTATCCTCTTTTTTCCAAAATTTGAAATGTTACGATATCCCCACTTTGGGAATATTCATCCTCAAATGGAACTTAGGGCAGTACAAGAAGGATAGGGGAAGAGATCTAATAGCCCAACATGAATGCAATTTCATCAAGATGCACAGTAGTAAGGAGGAACATCAACTCTAAGCTAATCATATTCAAAAAATAATTTCATAAGGTATACATGTAATTCATACTCAATGAACAAAATCATGAAGCAATCAATGAAGCCAAATCAAAATCTCAAAAGCAAGTTTTCTTGAGCATGCATGCATGAGGAAACATGAGAATTACTATGACAGGAGGATGGAACATGAGGAAATAAATACCTCAAACTAAATAAGGGGTCGAAGGGAAAGAGATGGGGCTAATGGGATATCATATCGGCCTCGGCCTCCCATGTAGCACCCCAACCCTTTGATTCCTCCATAAGCCCTTTACCGATACAACTTCCTTATTTCTCAACTTTTTAACTTGCTGGTCTAAAATCTCAGCCGGTACTTCCTCATAAGAAAGACTCTCCTTTATACCAAGAATCTCCAATTGTACAATGGATGTCGGATCACCAACACATTTCTTCAACAACGAGTTATGGAAAACCTGATGTACCGATACACCTGAATACTTGATATGGACAACAATAACGGGGACGAAGCTTTCATTTCATACCAAACCTCATGATACCCTTCATAGTTAAAATTTTCAAGTAAGCCCAATCAACAAGACCAAATTCTAATCTCTTGTTCTAAAATCAGCATAGGACTTTTGTCAACTTTGAGTCATTTTCAACCATTCTCTAATAAGCAAAATTTTCTCCATAGCCTCATGTACCAAATCAGGACCTATCAAATCAACCTTATAAACTTCAAATCAACCTATAGGAGATCTAAACCTCCTACAATAAAGAGTCTCAAATGGAGCCATACAAATAGTTGAATGATAGCAATTATTATAAGCAAACTCAATCAAAGGCAAATGATCATCCTGATTACCCTTGAAATCAATCACACAAGTCCTCAAAATATCATCAAAATTCTTCATAGTACACTCCTCTTGCCCATCAGTTTGAGGATGTAAGGTCGTACTATATTTGACACGGGTACTAAGGCCCTTTTGAAAATACTTCCAAAATTGAGAAGCAAACCAACTACCAAGGGCGGAGATGATTGATAGGGGCACTCTGTTCAACAATACCATTTTTCTTAGATATAACTTGGCATAATCTTCCATCAATTAGAGACTTGGAAGTGAATCAAATGAGCCGATTTAATCATATGATCTAGACTAACCCAAATTGAGTCATGTTGCCGCCGGGTGCAGGTTAAACCAAGAGTAAAGTCCATATTCAAATCTTCTCACTTCCAAGTTGGAATACAAATGTCTTTGGACAAACTTCCCAAATTTTGGTGCTAAAACTTCACTTGTTGACAATTTGGACACTTGGCCACAAATTCTGCAATATCCTTCTTTATCCCATTCCACCAATAGACCTCCTGCAAGTCATGGTACATTATGTTGGTTCCCGAATTAATGGAATATCATAAACTATGGGCTTCCGATAAAACCTTCTATTTTAAGTCAATAACATTGGTAACACACAAACGACCTTGATATCGAAGCACGCCATCATCCTCTTAGGAGAAAGCCTGAACAGACTTTTCGAGCACCGCTTCCATCAACTCAGCCAAGATCAGGTCAAGACCTTGCTTGGCTTTCACATCCGAGAAGAAAGACGATTCCAAACAATTTTGAACTATAACACCACCTTTAGTAGAATAAATCTATAGAACACCAAATCGGGCCAATATATGAACATCACGAAATAATTTATTCTTTTTATTCTGAACTTGAGCAACACTATCCATTGATGGTCGACAAAGAGTGTCTGCCACCACATTCTCCTTACCGGGGTGATATAGAACACTCATTTCGTAATCTTTTAGCAACTCAAGCCACCTCTTTTGGCTATAATTTAGATCCTTTTGCTTAAACACATATTAAAAATACTTGTGGTGGGTAAAGACATCAACATGGACACCATATTGGTAATGGTTCCAAATATGTAAGGCAAATACAACCGCCGCTAGTTCGAAATAATGGATAGGATAGTTCTTTTCATTAATCATAAGTTTCATTGAAGCATAAGCAATAACCTTACAATTTTGCATAGGAACACACCCTAGTCCAATCCTAGAAGCGTCACAATAAACAACAAACTCATCGGATCCTATTAGTAGAGTCAATATCGGAGCGGAGGTAAGTCTATCCTTCAATTCTCGAAAACTCTTCTCACACACTTCCGACCATTACAGGTGGAAGGTATGAGGAATCCTTTGAGTCACGTGGTTCTAGCCGGTTCACTTTGATTGATTTATACTCTACATGGACTAATTCTGAATAAATTGTATTTAGAAGCAATGATTTGCGCGTATTTTTATTTGTTAAACTTTATTGGTCTTAACATACAAGCGTAAGAACATTTTTAATTTTGACAAACACCGGCTATAACTTCTTTCTTTGCTTGAGTGCATCACATGTAATAATCTGTCTATATCTTTTGATTTGAATTAATTAGAATGAATTGTTAGAATAAATTTCGCAAGTTACGTAACTAAATTCTTAAAAAATTTAACTGTCTCAAAGAAGATACATAACCTTATTCAAGATTGAGACAAACCTTAATTGTTTAACGTTTCATAGATCCTAATATTTATATTATTTTTCACAAATAACCCCCCCCCCCCATAGAATGAAAAGTAGACTGACTAATCATATTAAGTTTAAACTTATGTAAATTTCAATAAACCCGTGAACAAATCGATTAGGTAATTCTCTAAATCAATGAACTTTGAGGCTCAATAGAAGTTGTTGTCGCATTAAACTCTGGAAGCTTAAAATCCATGAAATTCTTAAGATATTTGGGCTGTCCTGTAGCAGAAACAGGATGAGAACCTAATAGAGGATCTAAATGAGGTGTCTGAGTAGCTGTAACATAAGGTTGAACTTGTTCTTCTGTTTGTGGAGTAGTCTGAGGTACTTGAATTCACCCATAATTAGGCAGTAATGCCTCTAACACATTCAATAATCTCCTCACGACATCAGTAGGCAAAGAAACAGTAGGCACAAAGGTTTTCCTTATAGATAACACATCTCGAACGACGTGTTCCTGTACGCGCTCCTCAGGAAAACCTCGGGGGTTGATCCCTATTCAAATCTTTAGGCTGAGGAGTGGCATTTGCCCTAGTTCGAGCGCTAGTAGGATGAGACCTTCCCTGACTACAACTGGGGTAATACCAAGTCCCACACCACGTCCAACAGATGCATTAGATTGAACAACAGAGCAAGAACCACGTTTATCATTTGCGAAATAATATTCAAGGGTTAGACTTGATTTAACTCAATGTACGAACAAGGAATAAAAAAAGGGAAAACATCCTAAATGTTAAGTAGCCTCAAGGTCATAAGTATGGGCACCTACATACCCATGAACAAGTTTCAACCAAACACTGCTCCATGACACGGGACATAAAGCCTCGGCTCTGCTACCAACTTTGTCACATCCAAAAACACAACCTAGACATGACTGAACCAGCTAACACCACCTCCGGAGCGTAAAAAAATAAATATATACTTACCCAAACCATTTCAATACAAAGATAAAACATGTGCAACTCATCAAAACGAAATCACTATCCAACCAAAAATTGTATATCAATTTATGAAAAGATAACAGCACTTATCAAATATGTCTCTAGCCCAAATCTCATAAACAGACCATGGAGCATCTATTAGAATTACAAGAGTTCAACTGTCGGGCATGTAAATCCCAAGAAAAGAAGTCATAAGCTATAAATAGATAAAGTTGAAGCACTAGCCTCCACGACCATTGCGAAGGCTCACCTCAGTTACAAAAGCCATGCGAATGAACTCGTTAGCCACTAGTATCATCCTCTGCAATGGTATCTACAGAGACATGAGTGTAAGGAGTTGGCTTTATATTAATATAACCCAGTAAGATCCTCGACCCGCTACTTTAATACCCATGGAACAAGTGTTAAAAATATATATCTTCACAACAACCATATATTGATATGCACAAGAATGTATTCCATAATATAATGATCAATAAGTCCAATCAAATGTGCAAAAATAAAACTACATGTCTCCATTTCAAACTCAATCAACACTCAAAGCTTGTCATAAATAAGAGGGAAGGAGAACAGCCAAGCACCCTGACAAGTCCACGACAACATATATAATTCCACAAGGTATACTACGACATTATGTACAAGGCCCCTAACATATTACAACAACATAAATATGCCCCTAAGATATTATGGCAGTTATGTATGTCCCTAGTAACTATATCCCGAAAATGAAAATAGGATATCCAATGTCACACCACATATCAGTTACAAAAACATATTTGGTATTTCTCAAAAAATAGCATATTTACTGCTAATCAAAGACCACAATTCTGCCAAAAACATGCTTGTCCCAACACATGGACCAGACAGATAAAACATATTTTTAAATCAGGTTTGAAAAGCAAGCACTAAAGCTTAAATTCTCACTTACCTAGTAAATGAAAAGTTCTCCAACCTTGCACGCATAGAACACCAACCACAACAGTCCCCATTAGCCTCAATCTATGCAAAATATTGATTAACGATATAAATTATGCTAGCCGGGGTCAAGTCTTAATATCCCTAACCTTTAATCTTAATGTCTCACACCTTAGGCAATGAATATAAAGGGGAAGTTAACAATGTAAGTGTCCCACCTAATTATTAAATTATGATTTTATATAAATTAATGCTCATACTCCAACAATATCAATTAACATAAAGTGCCTTTATATCGAGTTTCTAAAAGAGAATGGCTGAAACTCGGACAACTTTCATTTGTGCAAATCTTATGCCTGGTTGTCACTTGATAATTCAATTTCCATAATCAAATTTATAACCTTTACAAAAATTACATAATCATTCTTGATTTCACTTACCTGTAAGCACTATCAAGATACTTCACTCCAATTCAATACTTCATGGTAAAGATTTTTCACGCATACTAGTGTAACACCTCAAAATCTAGTAGGCTAAACTAGGGCTAAGTGAAAGGGCAAGAGCCAAGGAAGGAAACTTGGGAAGCCTTCACCAAGCACTGCCTCACCTTCCACGGCCACCATGATGACTCGTGGTAGGGACCACATGCCGTGGTGATGCTCTTTGTAGGCTAGGTAGTAGCTAGGCTAAACTGCCCCAAAACAGGAGCCTCCCCACGAGCCACTAGACGGCTCGTGAAGGCCACCATGGGCCGTGGGAGGTGTCGTAGTCTTGAGTTAATTTTAGGGGGGAAGAGGGGTGGCAACCTAGCTACTGTTCAAGGGACCACGGGCACCACTACGGGCTGTGTGACCCTTGACGGGCCGTGGTGCCCCTTGTGGAAGTGAGTCGACAGTTATCAGTTCAGGGGGTTTTTGGGTCTTTTTTGGTTTTAATTAAATCAAAGCTATGTCATTTTGCCTAAGCCTAGGACCCCTGTATAAGTGATATTTACTCCAAAACTCACAAATTCAAGTCATTATTTCCAAAACCCAAAAGAAAAACAAAGTTCTTCCTCCACAAAATATTTCTCTCTCTAGAAACTTGAAGAAGAAGAAATGATTCAAGCTAGGATCAAGGTCAAGCCTTAATTCCTCCATTGAAGGTAAGAATTGGGCTTTGAGGTATGATAGTTTTCATCCATGGATTCCTTCCATTCATGGACTTCCCAAATTCCTCTATTTCAAAGATCAGAATTCCCCAATTGTGTTAGGGTTTTCTTTAATTATCATGGGTTCTCTCCGATGTTGATTTAAATGATTGAATTATGATCTCTTATGCATGAATTAATGAAATATGATGATTTTATGATGATTTCCCCATGAATCCATGTAACCCCCATGTTTTCAAGTTATGCATCATATGAGATCTGAGCATTTGATTGTAAAGGAAGAGGTTTATGAAATAAAGTATGTATTACTAGTTTTACATGAATATATGATGAAATCCATATATAACCCATGTTTTATAAGTATTGATGATTGAAAGTGGGTTTTGAACCTCAAGAGGTGAATTATGGAATTATGCATTTTCTTATGAAATCTATGCAAATGTTTTAAGGGTACTTTGTGAGTAAAGTACCAATGATGATCATGATGTATTATTGAAAGGATTTTCTGATGAACACATAAGAGTAAGATGTGAAAGTTTTTCTCACATAATAAGGGTTCTTATTTCTCACCTAATCGAATCAAAGAGTAAGAGTTATCCTAATGCAACTAGCTTGGATTGGTTATCCTAGGATACCTTTCCATGGATGATGACTTAGCTTTGACTGGCAAGATGACATGCCTTTTTATGGATAATAAGGTCAAGTAAGAAATGACTATTCCGTGGTATTTATGCTTAGCACCGAGAAGATATTGAGATGGAATCTCTCACATTAGTAGAGGCCGGGTTTTTAGTAGCAATCTCTTTATCCCTTACCTATATGCCCCCATAGGATGATTATCTAATGTAAACATTAGCTAGTGTATTTACTTAAGCTAGAAGTTCATGGTTCTACCTTGGCAAGTAGTTCAATCCTTTTCAGTGTGGGAGACACCGGGGGATCATGTTATAGTTCACATGGTCTCTATGTCGGTAAAGGCTAATTCCACACATTAATAATTAACTAAGGTTACTTCAAGGAGTATCTCATATGAGTTCAACGGTTATAAAGATGATGATTGCTTGCATTTACCATTTTTTTATGACTTATGTTTTTTATTTCTCTTATATCATGCTTTAGCTTGGTCAATTGCATGTCATGAAATGAAATGTCCTTTTTAGCATGATTTAAATTCTTTATCCATAACTATCATACTTGGTACATTGTTTTGTACTAACGTATACTCTTCCCTACATTTTCCCAAATGTAGGGTCCGACAATCAGGGTCATCAGTTTCGTGGCTAGAGGTTGACTTGAGATTTTCTGAGCTTTGGTGAGTCCTCATGCTTCGAGGAGGGATTTTCATTGTTTTAGTTCCTTTTCTTGTATTTCACTTTTGGACATGATGTATGGGCTAGCCCCAATTTCATTCTATTAAAATGTTTTGGACTTGGATTATTGTTTTACTCTTATTGGTCTATTTCTTATGTTGTAGGAGTTAAGTGGCTTTTATGGAGTCCTTCGGGGTTCTATATGCCATGTTACATCTAGGGGGTACCCCTAGGTCATGATAACTAGGTTATTCATGAAATTAATAACTAATAATAGAAAAATATTCAGTTACTTCTTTGTTCAGATTACTCACTGGCCCGTTATTCAACCATCAATATTACACATCAGTTTCTAAAGCATCATAGTGAGGGTATTAAGAATAGATGTGCAAAGTCTATTATAGCTTCTGACTTATATGACCATACATGTTCCCCAACCTTGAAGGCGTAGATCACCAGCCACAACAGCCCCATTCGCCTCAATCTATGCAAAATATTGATTAACGATATAAATTATGCTAGTCGGGGTCAAGTATCCATATCGCTAACCTTTAAGCTGAAAGCAAAATCTTAATGTCTCACACCTTAGGCCATTAATATAAAGGGGAAATTAATAAAGTAAGTGTGCTGCCTAATTATGAAAATATGATTTTATATAAATTAAAGCTCATACTCCAAGAATATCAATTAACATAAAGTGCCTTTATATCCAGTTGCTAAAAGACAATGGCTGAAACTCGGACAACTTTTATTTGTGCAAATCTTATACCTGGTTGTCACTTGATAATTCAATTTCCATAATAGAATTTATAAGCTTTACAAAAATTACATAGTCATTATTGATTTCACTTACATGTAAGCACTATCAAGATACTTCACTCCAATTCAATACTTCATGGTAAAGATTTTTCACGCATACTAGGTTATTCTTGAAATTAATAACTATTAATATAAAAATATTCGGTGACTTCTTTGTTCAGATTATTCACTGGCTCATTATCCAGCCATCAATATTACACATCAGGTACTAAAGCATCATAGTGAGGGTATTAAGAATAGATGTGCAAAGTCTATTATAGCTTCTGACGTGTATGACCATACGTAAATATAGTAATTCTAAATGCCTGTTTATGAAAATTTGTTGTAGTACCTTCCTATTCACGTTTGTGAAATCCTCTGTGAGGTCGCATCTTTCCCCCCAAAAAGAAAGAAACGAAAAATAAGCCGCCCTAATACTTTATTTCTCTGTAACTTAAGCAAGGTAGATCAGAAAATAAGGTTTAGCCCACCTCATTGTAATACTCATAATAATAATAATTATTGGGTAAATTACAACTTAACCCTTCATTAAAAAAAGGTATTACAGTCCTACTTTTCAAGGTAAGGACCATGAAATTTGAGCTATGTTGGATCCTCTAGCTAATGTCTATCTAAGACAAAAATCCTATATTGACACCTAGTTCTAGTGCTTAGGGATTGTTACAAAAGGTCCACGGATGCTAAATGGAAACCTTAATCCCAAATTATACTCCACTTAAGTATACTTCCAACGGAAACATGATTTAAATATGGAACAATAATAATTTGATAGTACAAAATCATACTAAAAAGTCTAATAGAATACTGAGTAGCTCCTAAATAATTATGACTTAACATAATTCCAACGATACTTTATCTGAAAGTATCTAAATAATGGTAATCATACATACTAAGAGATACTTCAGTCGGAAGAATCATAATTCATAAAAATCAGATAATCTGAGATATGCATGTGAAATTAAAATAATTATGATATGAAAATACTTGCATGCTATGGGTTCATCTAAGTATCATTGAAAACATTGAATTATAATCAATTCATGCATAAAAAGGTAAATCTTGAAAAAGAAATTGATATTCAATCAGAACCCATAAAAAATCATAAAACCCTCAATTTTGGGAAATTCATAAATTGAGAAATTAGGATTTTATTTAGACTCAATGGGTGAAGAATAACACGTTGATGAATTTTCCACATACCTTGATTAAAAACTATAGCTTGAATTGGTAAGAAGAGACTTGAATCTTGAATCCTTGAAAGAAACTTGGGAGTGAAGAAATTAATTTCGAGAGAACGAGAGTGCATGGGGAGGTTAGGGTATTTAGAAATAAGTTATTTCATCTTAGAATGGGTCTAAACGACATAGGATGTGTATTAAAGAGTGGGAAAACACTTAAAAGCCTCTGATTAGAAATTGCGAAGACTGAAAGGAGGATTGGGTTCATGAAGGTCATTTTCTACGGTTGCCTCTATGTGTCGTACAACCGTCTGCAAAGGACACAATTTCTTACTCCCTACGGGTTCCGTTCACGGCCTGTGAAAGATTTCATGATCCCTAAACCTATATGTAAAACTGTCATATTCAACTTTTGGGCTTTAATATCTCCTCGTTCGGAAAATTCATCCTAGAATGGAGTATGATTAAGCTAAAAAGAGTAAGGAAGGATCTGTAACCCAACACCGAAAGCTAAATAGGGAAACTGAAGGAGTGACTAATTTCAAACTAAGCATGAAGTTCAAAAGTGATTTCATGAATATGCATTCATAGGGAATCATAAGAAAAGTTGAAATGGATGAATCCGAAAGAGTACATAGGATAAATTATTACCTTACGCTAAAGATAAGCTAGATTCGGAAAGATGGGTGTACTTGGACATCATATTGGCTTCAACCTCCAAACTGGTATCCTCACCTAACTGATTCCTCCAAAGGACTTTTACTGACGCTTCTTTTTTATTTATCAATTTACGAACCTAACAATCAAGAATCTCAGTTGGGAACTATTTGTAAGAGAATCTTTCCTTCACTACGAGACTTTTCAAAGGCCTGACTCAAGTAGGTTACCCAATGCCTTTCTTCAACAAGGACACATGAAACACCATATGCAGCGATGGAAATTGTAAAGGCAAATCCAACTCATAAGACACATTACTCAAACATCTCAAAATTTGATATCGGCCCACATAACTGGGACTGAGCTTCCCTTTCTTGAAAAATTTCATCACCCCTTTCATGTGTAAATTTTTTAAGTAAACCCAATCATTAACAACAAATTCAAGCTTCCTATTCCTCTCATCCGCATATTGTTTTTGTCTACTTTAAGTCATTCTCAAACTATCCCTGATAAGTCAAACTTTCTCCATAGCCTCATAAACTGACTCAAACCCTATCAATCCACCTCACCAACTTCAAACAAAACAATAGGAGACCTACACATAATTCTATAGAGAGCCTCAAATGGATCCATCTAAATACTCAACTAATAACTATTATTATAACCAAACTTCATCAAAGGAAATTGATCATCCTAATTACCTTCAAAGTCAATCATACAGACTCTCAACATATCCTCCTAAGTCTAAATAGTTTGCTTAGCCTAACAATCCGTCTGCGAGTGAAAAGTTGTGTTAAGCTTCACCTGAGTACCAAGACCTTTCTAAAACAATCTCTATAAATAAGAGGTGAACTAATTACCTCTATATGAAATAATGGACAAAAGAACACCCTGTAAATTAACCATCTCCCGAATGTAAAGTCTTGCATAATCCTCAACTGAATAGGATGCCTTAATTAGAAGGAAATATGTCGACTTAGTCATTTGGTCTACAACCACCCAAATGGAGTCATGCTGATGATGCATACGAGGTAAACTTATGATAAAATCAATATTCAAATATTCCCACTTCCAAATACTAATACTGATATACTGTCATACCATCTTGGTTCTGATGCTTAACCTTAACTTGTTATAAATTTAGACACTTAGCCACAAATTCCACAATATTATTGTTGTCACAACCAAAAGTATATCCTGGCGTAATATGGCATATAAGACCTACATAAGCCACTTAGCATGCATAAACAAGATAATAGAAAATAAAGAGATTTTAAAAGACATTTCGTATCATAAGGAGTTTGTAAAAACGAAGCAAAAGTCTACATAGTCTCAAAAGCCATCTATTACCTCAAGAGCGATCGGGACGTAACCCTGGCATCACGTACAACATCTAAAAATTAAAGACTGAAAGCAATAAATGTTTCGGTCCTCGGAACATGAGGATTCACCACTACTCAATATAAACAAAGTTACCACTAACCATGGGGATATGGAATTGGAGCATATGGACCCTACATTTGAGAAACAATGTAGGCACGAGTATGCGTTAGAACAAAGTTGTATTAAGTATGATAGAAATGCATAGAGTTATCAAATCATGCTAAAAATGACCTTTCGTGTCATGCAAAGACCAAGTCAAAACCATAAGAAAGAGGTTAGAAAGCGTCATAGTATTCATGGTCAAATGCAAGTAAAACTCATCTTTGTACACTTGTGAGATACTTCTTGAGGTATCGTTAGTTCATCATTATTGTTGTGGCAAAATTAGCCTTGACCAACATAGAGACCATGTGAGCTATAACATGGAATCTCGTACTCACCCCATACCGATAAGAGGTGTCCTCACTTTCCAAGGTAAGAACAATGAAATTCTAGCTTAAGTGGATCCATTAGCTAATGTCTATCTAAGACAACATATGATGGCACATAGTTTATGGGACATGTGTAATCGCCACTTGTCCACTCGGTACTATGCATAATTCCCATAGAATATTAATCAATCATATTCATCTTATCTTTAAGGGACATGGGTAATCACCTCTTTTCTTTTACTATGGGGACATGGGTAATCACCTCTTGTCTTACCATTAGAATAACTCCTAAAACTTGATTCATAGTTTAGTTGAGAAGACCTTTCAAATCTAGGAATACTTTATGTGAGAAAACCTTTCCCATTCATGTATTGCGTATTATGTGAGAAAATTCTTTCACAACAATCAACAACAACATTTATGCTTTACTCTCAAAGCAACTTATATCATATTATATCAATTCATTAATACAATACATAACATCATAAATTCATCTTTCATAGGTCAAAGACCACTTTCAATCATCATAATCTAGAAAACACATGTTAAGCATGGGTTCATGAAAATTTATCTTAAATAGTGGAATTATCTCAATTCATGCATAATAGTTCATAAAATAATCAATTATATCAAAATTGAAAGGAAGACATGACATGGAAGAAAACCCTAACTTTAATTGGAGATTTCTAACCTGTAAATTATAGAATTTAGGAATTCTATGGAGCAAAGAGCTCCATAGATGAAGACTATCATACCTTGGAGTTCAAAGCCCACAAGCAATGGTTAATTGGAGACTTGATCTTGAAACCCTAACTTGGCCTCCTCTTCTTTCTTAGCGAGAGAAATATTTGGGGAGGATGAACTTGTTCTTCTTCTGGGAAATTGAGAAAATGAATTGAATTGGGTGATTTTGGGGGTAAAATTCCTTATATATGGCTTAGGGTAAACAGTAAAATGACATAGTATTCAATTAAAATAATTGGGAAAAGACCCAAAAGCCCCTGACTTAAAAGCTAACAGACTGGCTTCACGGAGGCCTTCACGGCCCATCTAATGAGTTGTGAAGGAGCTCTACCTGATAGGCTTCACTATACCCTCTTCATGGATGACTTCACGGTCTGTGTAGGGCTTCACAAGACATTTAGCCGTCTGTGGTCCTTGACCAGTGACTATGGGTCAAACCCCTTCTATGTGGCCAACATGACGAGCCGTTAGATGGCCTGTCAACCTCACCACGGGTTGTCTAGGTGTCCATGGGAGGGACACATTTCTGGAAGCCCTGGGAACTTCTTACTAACCCCCAAAAAGACCGTTGTTACCTTCACGACCCGTCTAGGGCTCTGTGGAGCGTTTCATGGTGAACTTTGGGGTTCTTGATCTGCTCGTTTGAATCTTTTCTAGTCTTTCTATAATCTTACAATTCTTTATTCCATTAGGCCAATAGACTTCTCATAGATTACACTACATGTTAGTGGCTCCCATCTTTCCGAAGTTGCAAACCATCTTTCTTTCGAACAAACAAAACTAGAGCACCCCATGGAGAGATACTCGGTCAGATGAAACTCTTATCAAACAAATCTTTCAATTGCTCTTTCATATCCTTAAGTTGTAACCGAGCCATTTGGTAAGGAGAAATAGAGATAGGTTGCGTACCTTGGATAAGGTCAATACCGAAGTCTATGTTCCTTATTAAACTCTTGTTCACGACAAGTTTGAAATGCATAGAATCTGTTTTGCTTCTGACTCCCACTAGAATCGGATGATGTATTAGGTTGAGCCCGTTGACGATTACCTCTCATTCTTAGAAACTGAGGGACAATCTGTTATCTTGTTATCCTTCTTACCACAACCAAAGCATGCATTAGAACCGACTATACATCTACCCTCATGCTTATTTCCACACTTAAATAGAGCATTTGAGGAACCTTGATTGGAAAACCTTTTTCCGAACATAGATAGACCATGTCCATTGGACCTTGAATATGAAAGTCACCATCACCAGTCCTTGCCTTCTTCACCTCCTTAGATCTTTCCTTAAGTTTCTCCTCTTCTTTTTGATGAGCATGTACCATTAGACGATAAATGTCCATCTCATTGATAAGAATGGCGGTACGACATTCTTTGACTACCATCTCAGAAATTCTCAAAATAAACTTACTCATTCTTTCCCTAGGGTCGACAACCATAGTAGGAGCATACCTACACAATTGTGTGAACTTCATAGAATATTCCTTCACACTCATATTTCCTTGACGAAGGTTGATGAATTCAAGTACCTTTGCCTCCCTCATCTTAACAGAAAAGAACCTATCAAGGAAAGTAACCTTAAATTTTCCTAATCGAGAGGGCCCACATCAACTGCCCTCCCTTCCTTCCGTTCGTTGAACCAAACTTGAGCAACACCCTTGAGTTGGTAAGCTTCCAATTCATGAGTCGGGACTTTTGACTCATTTAGAGCTGGTTATTCAATGAATTAGTATCCTCAATGCCTATTTTGTGTTTATAACTGATGTTAATTTTTCTATGTTCATCAATGAAGGGTTAAGTACAAGGCACTGACATTAGAATGTGAAATGAAGCAAAAAAGTTTGAAAAGTTGAAGAAAAGAAAGGCTGGAGCTCGCAAAAGCCACTCGGTGACTCACCGAGTGAGCTTTCAGCTCGCCAAAAAGACCAGTGAATTGACTCATGAACTAAGTCTACTCGGCGATTGATGCAGCACTTCGGTGATGCACCAAATGAAATGGTGAGATCGACATAGCTCACCTTAATGTACAAAATAGTTGGGTGCAGAAGTCAAGCAAAAAGGCGAGAGCAGGTGCTTGTCAGCGCTGAGTGGTTTGGCGATCCTGACTAACTTCGCCGACTGAGAAACGGGTGTTACATAGTTTTTTAATTTCTTTCACATACGTTTACAATAGTAAGCATTCTTGGAGAGGTTTCTGAGCGTATTTACTTAGGATTCAAGGTTTCAGTATTCATTTTTGCATTGAGCATTGTAATTTTTTTCATTCTGATGGAACATCTTTTTGGTAATGATTTCTTTCTTTTGTATGAGTGGCTAAATCCCATTTCCTTAGGGGTGTGACTATGTAATCAAATACATAAATAAGCTTATGATTATTTTTAATTGCTATAATTAATGTTGTTTTGAAATGGGTTCAATCATTTATTCATTTTATAATCTATCAACAAAAGTTGAAAATTTAGTTCTAGTCTTAGCACTCGATGTTTGCTTGGGAGAGTTGCGTAGAGTAGAATAAATGATAGATAATTGTATTGGCGTATGTCTTTACAACCCAGCCTGATACAGTGGGTTAAGTTAAGGAATTGGGTTGTTTTATATTCTGAAACTTGTTGAGGTTCAAAGGAGCTCACTCTAAGCGTAATAGTTGATTGTAAGATAGTTGTTATATTCAAAACTCATCCTACTTATTGAGGTTCAATGACGTGAAGCAATTTATAATCACCAATTAGGCGAAATTACTGTTCGATTACTCACACACTCCTTAGGCCCTCTTTATACTTTTTTCAAACATTGTACTATTTGTTTCTGTTAACAATTGGTTATCAAACTCTCTTGATATTGAAAATTAAAACCTATTTTATTTATATTATGTTATGTGTTATTTACTTTCATTCTACAAGAAATTAGAACACTTCAATACTTCGTACTTGAATTCTTAACCGTATCACTTCTTGTGGGATCGACCCCAATTCATCGTTGAATTTATACTTGTTAGCGATCCCCTACACTTTTAATCATAACAGGTGTAGTTGAGCGTTATCAAAAATGGTGCCGCTGCCAGGGAGTGATGTTTAGAATTCTTTTGTTGAAGAATTTTTGTGAACTAATTTCGTTGTAGTAGAATTTTCTTATTAGTGTTTTTGTTGTTAGCTCTCAATAGGTAAAGAAATGAGTGTGAACGGGAGCAATGTGAGTCAACATGGACACAATGATGACATTGGGAACTTGACCGATGTTAATGCGGAGCAATTGGGAAGTGTCAGTGCTATTCGTTTGCCCCTAACTATGGGCAACACTATTTTTAATGTGACCGGAATTATGTTTCAGCTGCTCCAAATGAAAGGTTTCTATGGGGGACTTGCTCATGAGGATCATCATGATGACATCCAAAACTTCGTGGATGAGTGTGGACAATTTTCTTTCAAGAATATATCTCAAGAGTAAATTCGACTCCATTTGTTTCCCTTCTCTCTAGTGGGGAAAGCAACGAAGTGGTTGGTCGAACTACCAAGAGACTATTACTTCTTGGAAGGAACTCACATAAGTATTTTATGAACGATTCTTTCCTACCTTGAAGATGGTGAAGTTAAGGGGATAACATTTAAAATTTCAAACGGATTGATGGTTAACCTATTCATGAGACGTAGTTGAGGTTTCAAAAGTTACTTCTCAAATATCTTACACATGGATTGCCAGAGACTGTGCTCTTGCAATATTTCAACCAGAGTCTTGACAACGTCAACAAAGGTGTCGCCGATCAACTTATTGCGAGTGGAATTATGAGACAACCATTTGTCATACCGTCAACCTTGCTTGATGAGATGACCAAGATTAACCTGGCATGGCATACTAGGGAGGATCAAGTGTCTCCTCTAAATATTGGGTTGACTAAAGAGCAAACGGAAAAGGACCAAGAGAATGATTTAAACATGGCCAAGATTATGACCCAAATGGACTTGTTGACGGAACATGTAATGGGAGGTTACTCTAAGGCTGTGAATGCGGTTGGAGCTAATAGCGGGGTGAGCCCAGATAATGCACAATTTAAAGCTATGTATAATGAAGAAGTTCAATTCCTGTCAAACCAATTAAGGTTGGAATAAAGATCATGATGGTAGTTGGAGAGATAGGGAATAAGATTTGCGTGAGCGGGGTGAAAATTGGAGAGAAAGGGATGGTGATAGAGATTGTTATGTGCCTCCTTATAACCGTCCAAAGCTTAAGGAACCAAATACCGATCTCGAAATCTTTCGGACAGAGGATATGCTAGCCCACATCCTAAACAAGGTGGAAGGATCAGATAAGGTTCTCAAGGAGATGAAGGCTGATTTCTCCTCGTTGAATCAAATGGTTACCTCTCATTTGTTTTACATAAAAAAACTTGCGGCCCAAATTGGTCATATTTCCGCTCATTTGAGTTTCAGGCCAAAAGGAGGTCTTCCTAGTGATACTATGACTAATCTAAAGAATGAAAATGCACAATGCATGGCCATCGTGACATGGAGTAGTAAGGTTGTGGAAGGTGATGTGCCAAATGATAATAATGCAAATTCAAGAAAAGGGAAAACTATTGTTTTTTAGAGTGATGTACTTTTCGAGGAATTGAACAATGAAGCCTCCAATAAGGTTAATGAAGCACCAAAAAGTGTTGTTTCTGATGAGGCTAAGAATTCAAATGTGGGAATTTTTCCTCTCTCGGTACCTACAAAGCCGCTGTCCAAAGTTGCTCCACCATTCCCTCAAAGATTGAAAAAGAAATATGAAGACACAAAGTTTCAAAATTTTATTTCCGTCTTAAAAACTCTTTCCATTAATCTTCCATTGGTGGAGGTGGTGTTAGAAATGTCAGGTTATGCAATGTTTATGAAAGTTTGTCACAAAAGAGAAGTATGGACTTTGTGACGATTGAGGTATCCCATAGTTGTAATGCCATTATGTCGAGCAACGTGGTTGTCAAGAAATATGACCCAGGGTTATTTACTATCCGTTGCACTATCGGGATGCTCAATTCGCGAAAGCATTATGTGATTTGGGGGCTAATATAAACTTGATGCCCTATTCAATTTTCATGCAACTTGGACTAGGTGAGCCTAAACCTACATCTTTGTGTCTTCTCATGGCCAACTACTCCATCAAGCGCCCTGTGGGCATTCTTTATGACATTTTGGTGAAGGTGGACAAATTTATATTTCTGGCTGATTTTGTGATCCTCGATTGCGAGATGGATGTCGAGGTCGCTATTATTTTTGGTAGGCCATTCTTTACTATTTGCAAAGCTCTTGTTGATGAGGAAAGTGGTAAAATGAAATTCCAGGTAAATGGTGACGAAGTTACATTCAATGTTTGCAAATCGATGAAGCAACAAAGTGACCTCTATGTGATATGGGTCATTTATTTTATTGATAAAGCGGTTGCTAGTTTGAGTAAAGTTTCTTGTGTTGGTGAATCTTTGGCCGCCGTTCTTTTGAACTATGATGTGGAGGAAATTCAAGATTATGATGATGTAGTTGCTGCTCTATCGGGTTTAGGTTCTTATTCCAAGAGCCCTTTGAAACATGATATCGATCTGAAGAATAACCAAAGTCCTCCCGCAAAGTCATCCATTGAGGAACCACCAAAGAATGAATTGAAGGTACTTCCACCTTACATTCGTTATGTGTTCTTGGGAGTCAATAATAAGTTTCCCATGCTTATTACAGTGAATTTGTTTGAATGACAAGTTCAAGGGTTTGTTAGTGTGTTGAAGAAGTTTATCACAACTATTGGGTGGATTATTGCCGGCATTGTGAGAATTTCTCCTTGTATTTGTAATCATAAAATTTAATTGGCTAGTGATTGTAAGCCACGTATTAAACATCAAAGGATATTGAATCCTCCAAATCAAGAAGTCATCAAAAATGAGATTATCAAGTTGCTTGATGCGGGAGTTGTCTACACTATTGCAGATAGCAAGAGGGTTAGTACCGTTCAATGTGTTCCAAAGAAAGGTGGTATGACCGTGGTTCCTAATGAAAAAGGAGAGCTTGTACCAATGCGACCGTTTATCGGTTGGCGTGTATGTATGGACTATCGAAAGTTTAATGTGTGGATCGAGAAGGATAATTTCCCGATTCCCTTGTTGGATCAAATGATTGATAGACTTACGGGGCGTGGATGGTATTTCTTCTTAGATGGTTACTCTAGTTATAATCAATTCTCAATTGCACCAGAAGATCAAGAAAAGACAACCTTCACATGTCTTTACGTGACGTTTGCTTTGAAAATATGTCTTTCGGAATGTCTAATGCACTGGTGACGTTTCATCGGTGTATGCTCTCTATTTTTACCGATATTGTAGATAATTCGATTGAGGTTTTCATGGATGAATTTTCGGTTGGGGAGATACATTTGAAGCATTCCTTGAGCCCCTTGGTAGAGTTTTGCAAAGATGTGTGAAACAAACCTTGTTCTTAATTGGGAGAAATGTCATTTCATGGTCAAGGAAGGTATTGTGTTGGGGCATAAAATTTCAGGTGAAGGCATACAATTTAATTAGGTTAAAGTTGAAGTTTTTTCCAAGTTGCCTCCTCATATCTTGGTTAAAGGTGTTAGAAGTTTCTTTTGTCATGTGGTTTTCTACCGACGGTTCATAAAAGATTTCTCTAAGGTGGCGCATCCTCTTTTCAAGCGACATGAAAAATAAAGTGTCTTTGAGTTTGATGAAGCTTGTGTCAACGCATTTTTGTGCTTAAAAGAGAAGCTCGTTTCGTCTCCTCTCATTGTTGATCCGGATTGGAGCATTCCATTTGAGCTAATGTGTGATGCAAGATGTATGGCTTTTGAAGTTGTGCTTGGCCGATGCAAGGGAAATTTGTTTTACCCGGTCTACTATGCAAGCAAGAAGTTGAATGTAGCTCAAAAGAACTAAAACATCACTGAATAAGAGTTGTTAGCCATGGTGTATGCTTTTGAGTAGTTTCGGGCTTATATTTTGGGGACTAAGGTGGTGGTACACAACGACCATGTTGCGATCCGTTACTTGATGGCTAAGAAATATGCTAAGCCAAGGTTGATTCGATGGGATTTGTTGTTCCAAGAGTTTGACTTTAAATTCAAAGACCGAATAGGGTGTGAGAACCAAGTGGCTGACCACTTGTTAAGGCTTGAAATGAATGTTGTTGTCTTCCGTGAGAAAGATATTGAAGAAGCCTTTCCCGACGAGTCGGTGATGGTGGTGTCAAATGGTTCTCCACCTTAGCATGCTGATTTTGCAAATTATGTGGTGTGTGGGATTCTTTGCGATGAGATGATTTTTTACAAACTAAAGAGGTTCCTTTTCGATGTGAAGAAGTGGTTTTGGGATGAACCATACCAATTTCATGAGTGTGCAGACCACATGATTAGAAGGTGTGTTCCGGAAGTTGAGGTAGACGTTATTCTTGACGCTTGTCTTGCATCACCAGTCGGTGGGCACAATAGTGGAGTGTGTACTGCTGCTAAGGTATTTCAATTTTTTTATTACTAGCCAATGTTGTATCAAGATGTGAACTCTCTTGTTAAGAAGTGTGTACAATGATAAAAGCAAGGAGGAGTGTCGCGAAGGCATGAATTACCCCTCACTCCTATTCTAGAGGTAGAGTTGTTTAATGTTTGGGAAATCAATTTCATGGGGCCTTTTGTGAGTTCGTATGGGAACAAACACATCCTGGTGGCTGTTTACTATGTCTCAAAATGGGTAGAGGCTGTGGCCTTACCTAATAATTCAGGGAGAAGTGTTGTTCAATTCCTCAAGCGGTAGATTTTCCCAAGGTTTGGCACACCCTGTGCAATTATTATTGATGGGGGCTCTCACTTTTGTAACCGAATGTTTACATCATTATTGAGAAAGTATGGAGTTAAGCATAAGTTCGTTACCCCTTATCATCCATAAATAACTAGGCAAGTTGAGGTGTCAAACCGGGAGATCAAATGAATATTGGCCAAGACCGTTAGTGCAAATCGAACTGATTGGTCTCAGAAGTTATATGACACTCTTTGGGCATATAGAACTGCATTCAAGAATCTGATAAGGATATCCCCATATCAATTAGTGTTCGGTAAGTCATGTCATCTCTTTTTTAACTTTACCATATGGCGTTGTGTGCCTTGAAGGATATTAATTTTAATTGGGAGGATGTGTCGAAGGATCGAGTTAACCAACTCCTTACTTTGGAAGATTTCAGATTCGAGCTTATGATAGTTCAGCCCTTTATATGGAGAAAATGAAGAAGTGGCATGACTCCGAAAGACTTCATCGAGATTTTAAGGTCGGTGATCTTGTGTTCCTCTATAACACCACTTTGAGACTCTTTCCTGGAAACCTTAAGTCAAAATGGTCGGGTCCGTTCAAAGTTATTCGTGTGTTTACTAATGGGGCAATTGAAGTTTAAAGAGAGGATGGTTCTGTATTCAAGGTGAATAGGCAAAGGCTAAAGCTTTACTTTGGAGAGCGCCCCGATGTGACGGTGATTGGCGTGGTGTATTTGGATGATGCTTGAATGCATGTCCACATCGTGCCACGACGTTAACTAAAGAGCTTCTTAGAAGGCAACCCAAATTTTAAATTTTTGTTAGTTGAGTAACATTTTTTGAATGCGTAGGTTGGAGTTCGTATCTTGGAAAAAAGGAAAATGGTCGTGGAGCTGGACCAATCGGCAAGTCGCTGAATTTCCCCTATAATCGCCCAAGTGCATCAGCAAAGGGAGATAAAAAATGAGAAAGGTTCTTGAAGATTGGGCGAGCTCACAGCTCACTCAGTGAGTCACCGAGTGGGTCGAAGAGCCTGATCAAGATCGTCATTTGCACCTCAGAAGAGCTGCATGTTCTGTCAAGTTTGGTGAGCTGAGGTCAACTCGACGGATAGCCCAGTGGATCGGCGACGTTAGTTTGAGCTCGACGAAAGAAGCGCGCACTGGAGGGTCAATATCCCTCAAGCGTTTTAAATTCAAAACTTTCTTTTTATTTGTAATTTTAGACTCCTATACCTTTTAAATTCATTTTACTCATGTTCTTTGCTTTGTAAGTGTGTGGTGATCCCTTTCCCTTACTTTTTGCCTAATGTCTGTTTGTTTTCAATTTGAGGTTGGTTTACTAAATCTTGTTTATTTTGCCGCCACTATAGATTTGATCACGTGTAGTGTAATGTATTCTTCGTGCTTAGTTAAGTTTGATGCTATGATTGTATGTCTATTGTCTCGTAACTTGAATTTGAAATTGTGCATGCTAAATTGATCTTTTAAGCAAACTTGTTATAGTTTCTCACTTTTGTGTGGAAATTCTGAGTGCTGCATGTTGGGTGTTGTGTCGGAGAAGTCTGAGTAGCCCAAATTCAACTAAATAACTTGAAAATACCCGATGATGGATTGGGTGAAGTCGTTCTTAAGGGAATAATCATCGATTGGTTGAATTTGAATCAATTGGGGGGAAGTCCGAGTACACCGGCATAGAAATTCATTATGGATAGGTTAGAATTACTTGAAATTGTGCGTGAATTTATGTGTCGTAGGTTGTGGGTTTCAGATCAAAAAAATGATTGGGGAGGTGATGCATAGGGCATTTTGGCGAGCTTCTTCGACCTCAGTGAGTTGACTCGGCGTATCGCCAAACATCCTCCCCATCACCTTTTTGCTAAATTAATGAAGGGGAGCCATTATTACTTTCGGCGATGACTTTTCAGCTCACCTAAGTGATTTGGCTAGTCACCGAATGGCACTGCTATCGCCTTTCTGACCTTTATTTTTGCTAATTTTTTCTGTAACATTCAGAGAGGTCTCTCAGATCACCGAGTGAACTTGGGAACTCACTGGATGGTATTTGGTCTCGCCTTTTTGAACTGAACTTTTTCTTAAATTGTTTATAACTATCGGCGAGTCCTCTTCGACTCGCCGAATGCACTTGGCGACTCGCTGAGCCGTTTGGCGAGTTTGTCTACAATTTTTCGTGAGAATTATTTTTCACTAACCCTCTGCAACCACTTGTGTTTTCGTCCGTGCACTATTACAAAATTTGCTAGACCTAAGGTTCCCGCAAGAGGTCCACCACCGAGGAAGAAGGCGAAAGGAGTTGTAATCGTGGCGGAGGTCGCTCATCCTCAACCTTCTCAAGCGAGTAGCAAGGGAAAGGGCAAGAAACAATTTGTGTTGGAGTCATCGGAGTCCAGCTCAAATGACAGTTTGTAAATTGATTCCATCTAGCTCACATCCTCCGAGTCAGAAAATGAGGAAGTTGCAGGGTCCGTGACTCTAATACATAATCCGGTAAGGTTGAGCTAGTGAAGCGGAAGAGTTCAGAGCTGCATTCTAAAGCATTTCATTATCCACTAGCATTACCTCCAGCACCACCAATCTCACAGGTGCCACAAGTTCCTCTTTTTCCGGTTCATCCTCTTCGGTCTATGAATCGGTTGAAAGCCGTTGGCTTGCAGACGATACTTGAGGAGAAGCGACTGTCCACAGACGGAGTGGTGGACAGATACCCCACTGTTTGGGAAACCTTGACGTTCCGTAAATTCCAGCAGTTCACCAAACACTGGAATCCATATGTTTCTACATGGGTTTGGGAATTCGATGAGGGGTATGCAAAGTTGGTACCAACGGTAAGAAGAAGGCAGGGTCGATGGCACCGATTGATTTTGTTGAGGTTCCCGCAAATAAGGTCAAGTGTAGTGAAACTTATGTAAATAAATAGTTGGACTGCACAACATAGACTCAGCACTCTTTGGCCAACAAGATCAAAATACAAATTCTGGATGAGTTTATTGGGTTGCTTGCCCCATTGCTGTGTGATGTCACACCCCCATTGATTGAAGATGAGGCAGTTATTAAGAAGAAGGAAGAAAGCTCTGGTCGACACCTCATCGGTTGTCGATGTGGATTCTATAGAGGTCAGCCCTAGACCTCCAACTCCGGTTGTTGAGACATCAGGTATACATGACTCCTCATCATGTACTCCTCCTTCTCCTACTTTTTCCTCCCCTCCCCATTTGACCTAGGAAATAATCTACAAAATCGTCAACTTAGCCTATTCAGCCGATGTGAGGGCTTCCCGGGTCGCAACAGTTGGTCCATCTATGATCGATCGTGCTATTGCTGCTACACTAGCTCCCATTCGGGAGGAGTTGAGGGAACAATGTGATATGATCACGGCTCATGGTTTAGCATTGGATACCCTCATTATTAAGGTTGAGGCACGCGATATGAAAGACTGCATCTCCACTGAAGTGACAAACCTAAAGGCTGATATTACTGGTTTACGTGGGAATGTGGATTAGTTGAAATCCACTGACAAATCAATGTTGTGGGGCAGCGTAGATATCCCAGAGGGCGCCAATTCAGAGATGCCCATAGTTCCTGCTGCTGAGATCCCTCTGGCAATAAGTGACCGGAGATGATGCTTCAGTTCATGAGGATAGGGAGTCTGACACACCAGATACTGATGAAGAGGCATTAGAGGCTCGTGAGGATACACAATATGAGGATCTAGAGGACTTGGAGAGTGATTTGCGATGGGTAGCCACAAAGGCATCACTTCACAACACGTCAATAATTGTTTCTAGTGTGTCTAAACCTACAGAGGAAATTTTTGTGCAGCCTTCCATAGTTAGAGACGAGCAGGGCACTGATGCCCAGGTTTAGGCCACTCCAGCGACCCAGACCACACCTCATGCTTAGCCTAACTGGGGGATCTTTACTCTCTCTATTTCATTCATTGTTGATACTTTTAGTTTTTATTTTGCATTGAGGACACTGCTTATTTTTTTTTGGTGGGTAAAGATGTCTAGCTACCACCCTTTTGGTTGTATTTTGTTTTATTTCATCTTTGGGATATTTTGTTGTTTTTCTTTGATACTTATCCATGTTGCCTCAGTAGTGAATGTTTTGTGTTGATTGATTGACTTCTCTCTTGATTGCTTGAATGTGAATGTGAATGTGAATGTGGTTACTGTTCTCTTGTACATTTGAGTGTCGGTTGCGATGAACACGAATAACTTGAATAGTGCGCTTATGAATGATATGTTTGTGTGAGTCCAACGTGGCAATTGGAGTTGAATAAGTGTCAAGGTGAGTCTTGAAATGACCGTTGCACACAAGATTAACTTGTAGAGTGGTGATCTATGATTGTGTTGAATGCCCTCTTTAGTAAGGTTTACTTGAAATGTGGGCATTATAATACCTAGAACTTGCCCCGTTGGTCCAATTGACTAGTAATGGTGAATGAAGGAAATTATCATAGGCATGAATTCTTGAGATGAACCTAATCGCTATACCTTTGCGTGACAACCTTGTGAGTGTGTGAACCTAGCTTGGCACCATTTGAGCCTAACATTTTCTTTGGATAAAACATGAACACAAATGTGTAAACCAGTTGTTCAAATTTCCATGTCTTTCCTGCCTATAACCTTCGTGAAGTATTGGTTTGTTTGAATATCCAACTTAGGCCAAAGTTCGTGAAATTTGTCCTTGGAAACATGTGGTGAAGAAAGATGGAACTCCTCCATATAAAAAAAATAGAAGAATGAGAAGAGAAAAGAGAAGAAAGAAAAAAAATGATAGATTTTATCCGTTGCATATTGTTGTGGAAATAAAAAAAGGTGTCTAATGAGCTATACTAAAGATTTTGTGTTCTATGAATATGCCAAGAATGAGTGTGAGTTTGAAAATAATGATAGGAAAGGAAAAGAAGTGAAACTTGAGCCATGCTTCATCTAGGTAGAGTCACTAAGCCGAAATGATCATACCCTTACCATTGACCAAGTACAAGACTTGAAAGACCTTTTTGATCTTGCATAAGCCAAGTGATGTGTTGGTTGGAAAATACGGGCGAGCCTATGGGAAAAATCATGCATGTTTTTCTCATTTGGAGTGTGAGAGTTGATTTTGATTCCTTAATTGTAATCCTTGATTAGCTTTTTGAGAGCATTGAATCATTTTTTATGGGAGGGCATTCTAATGTTTTGTTAGTCATGAATTTGCATTTGAAGTGAGCATTTGTGAGCATGAACTGTAATTGATGATGGCGAATCATAGTTTGAAACTTTGAGTACACAATTGAACACTGCATGTTTGGATTGAACCTTGTGTGCACTTCCATGTGGAATCTCAAGGAGCACTACTTGTAGATATCTCTATTGACCTGATTGATCTTTTGTTTTACTTGATGACAATAAAAAATTTAGGTTGGGGGTGTTGATGAGTTGATTGTTTTGACTTATGTAGAGCTGATAATTCAATGAATTAGTGTCTTCAATGTCTATTTTGTGTTCATAACTGATGTTAATTTTTTTATGTGCAGCAATGAAGGCTTAAGAACAAGGAAAGAACATTAAAATGCGAAAAGTAGTGAAAAAGTTGAAAAAGCTGAAGAAAAAAAAGGCTGGAGCTTGAAAAACCCACTCGACGACTCGCTGAGTGAGCTTCCAGCTCACCAAAAATTCCAGTGTGTTGACTCATGAACTAAGACAACTCAGTGATTGAGGGAGCACTTCAGTGATGAACTGAATGAAACAGCGAGCTCGACCTAGCTCGCCTAAATGTACAAAACAGTTTGGTGCAGAAGTCAAGCCTAAAGGTGAGAGAAGGTGCTTGTCGACGGATCACCGAGTGGTTCGGTGATCCCGAATAACTTTGTTGAGTGAGTCCGCTTAATAAAATTTTGGAAGTTAATGGAAACATATAAATTGATTTCTTAAGAGAGAGAAAAGGGTCCTACTCAGTTTTTAGAGTTTTTTCACATACTTTGATAATAGTGATGATTCTTGGAGAGGTTTTTGAGCTTAGATACTGATCTTAATTTTTGTGTTGAGAATTTTAAATTTTATCATTCCCATGGAACATATTTTTGGTAACGATTTCTTTCTTTTTTCTATGAGTTGTTAAACCCCATTTCCTTAGGGGTTTGACTATGTAATCGAATAGATAAATTAGCTTATGTGTATTGTTAATTGGTATAATTAATGTTGTTTTTAAATGGGTTAAATCATTTATTTATGTTTTAATCTATGAACTCAAGTTGCAAATTTAGTTCTAGTCTTAGCACTCGATGTTTGCTTGCGAGAGTTATGTAGAGTAAAATAAATGATTGATAATTGTATTGGCGTATGTCTTAACAACTCAGCTTGATAAAGTGGGTTAAGTTAAGGAATTGGGTTATTTTGTATTGCGAACCTTGTTGAGGTTCAAAGGAACTCTATCGTAGTGTAATAGATGATTGTAAAATAGTTGTTATATTCAAAACACATCCTACCCATTGAGGTTCAACGACTCGAAGCAATTGATAATTACCGATTAGGCGAAATTAGTGTTCGATTACTCACACACTCCTAAGGCCCTCTTTATACTTGTTTAAACTCCGTTCAATTTGTTTCTGTTAACAATTGGTTGTCAAACTCTCTTAATATTGAAAATTAAAACTTATGTGATTTACATTAGGTTACATGTTATTTACTTCCAATCTACAAGAAATTATAACACTTAAATACTTCATACTTGAATTCTTTACTGTATCACTCCTTGTGGAATCGGCCCCAACTCATCATTGGGCTTATACTTGTTAGAGACCGCCTACAGTTTCAATCATAAGATGCGTAGTTGAGGGTTATCACCGATTCCGCCTTTTCCACCGGCGTCACTCCCATGCTCATCAACACCTTATGAACTTCATCAATAAATTCTTCAGGATCTTCCTCAACTTTAGAACAATGAAACTCTAGGAATTCATTCTAGTGAAGTCCCTAACTCTTGATGTCATCGTACCCAAATATGGATTCACGGGAACCACAACCTCCCTATTGGCTTGGGCCAACACTCGAAAAGAAGCCCTAAACTCTACATTAGTCACTTTCTCAGCCAAAGAATCGACCAGAACTTGAGGAGGATCCTTCTGTTCCACATTCTCATTCACATTCCTCCTAACTTATTCTCTTCGGTGGGCCATTTCCTGAAAAGTATCGGATATGGATTAGGAGAAAGGACAGATTGTAACACCTTGCATTCAATAAAGGCTAGAAAGGGGTCAAGAGGGAAACTCACAAGCCCAAAAGTGGACCATGGAACCTTTCACAGAGCCCTAGACGGGTCCCCCATCAGTGAGTAACACATACTCATTGGCTGAATAATGAGAGGAAGGAACCCGCTGTCTTGTGGACCTCCTAAGCGAAATATTTGATTCTTCCACAACTTCATGATCAAGAGGATCATCAATAACAATATCATTTTTATTATCAACATCAACATGTTGATTCGATACATGATTATGGGCGTCACCATGATCATCAAGCCCAACAACATCATCCATACTTGTGTGAGGAACTTCATCTAGATGAACTATGTTATCAAAATTTGAAGATTCTAGCTTCTCCGCTTTGTCAATATCTTCAATCGTTTGATACTCCATGAAAATAATATCACGGATTCTCACGAGTTGCTTCTCAATTGGATCATATAGATTGTAACCAAATTCATCAAGGCCATATCCAATGAAGATGTCCTGCCTTGTCTTGGCATCTAACTTTGACCTCTCATCTTTCGGCACATGTACAAAAGCTTTACAACCAAATACTCTCAAATGATCATAGGAAACATTCTTTCCATACAAAACTTTATTTGGAACATCACTTTGCAAAGCAATATTAGGAGATAGATTAATAACATGTGCAACGGTCAATAAAGCCTCTCCCTAAAATGAGTTCAGCAATTTTGCTTCAGAAAGCAAACATCTAACTCTTTCCATCAAGGTCTTGTAAATCCTCTCAGCCAAACCATTAAGCTGAGGAGTCATAGGATGAGTCTTTTGTTGTCTAATACCTTGATGCTTGCAGTATTCGTCATATGGTCCACAATATTCACCACCATTATCAGTACGAATATATTTCAGTTTCTTCCCAGTTTCTCTTTCAATTGAAGCCTGAAACTGCTTGAAGACACCTAACACTTGGTCTTTACTCTTCAAGACAAAGACCCAAAGTTTTCTCGAGCAGTCATCAATAAAAGTGACAAAGTAGAGTGCACCACCCAATGTCCTTGTCTTCATTGGACCACATAAATCAGAGTGCACCAATTAAAGAAACTCTGTCTTTCTCGAAGGAGGGTAAGACTTAAAGGAAACTCTATTTTGTTTACCAGTCAAGCAGTGCTCACACTTTTCTAATTTAGCACTATGGAAATTTGACAATAATTTATTTTTAGCAAGAACACTAAGTCTTTTCTCGCTGATGTGGCTAGGCCTCTTTTCCCATAATGTTGAAGAGTTATCACTCTCAACCGCATTCACCATAGTATGAGCAATGAAAATTTCCTAGCCATCGTCACCACCGAAGATCTTGTTACCGTCCTTGATGCGGATATTTTAGTAAGATGGAAATCCTCTCACTTGCCTTCTCACCTTCTAAGGCATTTGATTTTCTCTCTCTTGTAGTATTTCACTTGTATTCTTTGTAGAGTGAAATAAATATTGGTGCAGTTGTTCTTTGGAGGACGTAGGATCATTTTTATCCGAACCACGTTAAATATTGTTGTTCTTTCTTGTTCTTCAATTTCACGTTTCCGCTAACAATTGGTATCAGAGCCAAGGTTCTATCTGAGTATGCTTTGTGGTTGCAGCACAGTCTGAACTTCTACATCAGAAAAGAATTACTTTGGTTTTCTGTATTTCCAAATACTTTGTAGTAGAAAAGGAAGAACAAGTAAAGTCGACTTCCATGAAGTTTGAAATTGATAGATTTAGTGGGCGCAACAACTTTAATATCTGGAAGATCCAGATGATGGCGTTACTGCGGAGGGAAGGTTCAATCCATGCTATTGACGGAAAGTACCCCGATAAGATATCGGATTCCGACAAGGAAAAGATTGAAGGAGATGCATTGAGTGTAATCCAACTCTCTCTTGCACCTAACATACTTTGTGAAGTGAGTACAAGTACCGGGGAGACGGCCAAAGAGTTATGGAAAAGGCTGGAAGGGCTTTACCAGGACCGGTCACTGACAACAAGGATGTTGTTACAACGCCGTCTTCACACATTTAAGATGGATTCAGGTACTTTGTTGCAGGACAATCTAGATGCGTTCAATAAACTGGTGATGCACTTATAAACTAATGGAATTAAAAAGGATGAGGAGACGCTTGCATGCGCTTTGCTATTTTCATTGACTTCAAAATATCGTGATATTGAAAATTCAATGATGTATAGCAAACAACCTATCACTCTTGAGCAACTGCGGCAAACACTCAACTCTAGTGATGTGCGAATGCATTATGAAGGAGACAAAGGTGACGAAGCTAATGGGATCTTTGTGAGAGGTCGTACTAGCCAACAGGGAAGGAGAAAATCGAAGTACAGATCAAAGTCTTGTGTGAACAAGAAGAATGCGTAATGTTGGGGCTATCACAGGAAGGGGCACTTTGAATGAGATTTCGCTATGTCACAGTCTAAAGAAAAGGCTAGTGCATCCATTTTAGAGCAAGTACATGATTCTGATGATGATTATGTACTAACAACATCATGCAATAGTGGAGTGTATGACAATAAATGGGTCTTAAACTCTGGTTGTACTCTGCATATGACATTCCGAAGAGATTGGTTCAGCAGCTATGAAATAAGTGGAGGAACTATATTAATGGGCAATAATGCAACTTGCAAAATAGTTGGCATTGGTTCAGTTCATGTTCGCTTCCATGATGGAATCGTGAGGACTATTACAGAAGTCCGTCATGTTCCTAATCTGAAGAAGAATTTGATCTCCCTGGGTACTTTGGATAAACAAGGCAACAAGTACATGAGTGAATGAGGAACTATGAAAGTGACTAAATAGTCTTTAGTCATGCTAAAGGCCAAGCTGGAGGATGGCCTCTACACACTTGTGGGAAGCACCATTATTGGCTCTGTAAATGCATTTACAATGCAGTTATCTAATGATGACAAGGCAAAATTATGGCACGTGAGACTAGGTCATATGAGCGCACGAGTACTGGAGATGTTGAGCAACCGCAACCTTTTGAATGGTGAAAAGATCAACACACTTGAATTTTGTGAGCACTACATTTTAGGGAAGCAGAGAAATGTCAGCATCAACATTGGCAAGCACAAGACGGGATGGGTGCTAGACTACATCCATTAAGATTTATGGGGTCCCTCTAAGCTTCCATCGAAGGGAGGAAAGAGGTATCTTCTCACATTCATTGATGATTTTTCACGAAAGGTTTGGGTGCGTTTCATGAAGGCAAAAGGTTATGCTCTTGAAGAATTTAAAGAGTGGAAGATTTTGGTTGAAAATCAAATGGAGAAAAAAAATCAAGTATCTTCGCACATACAATGGCTTGGAGTTTTGCAGTGAAGAGTTCAATGATTTCTACAAGGTTCATGGGATAGCAAGACATAAGATGGTCAGGCACACACCACAGCAAAATGGAATTGCCGAGAGAATGAACAAAACTCTTCTTGAGAAGGATCGGTGTATGCTCTTACAAGCCAAAATATCCAAAGTATTTTGGGCTGAAGCAGTTCATACTGCTTCTCATATTTTCAATCGATCTCCGGCATCAGCGATTGACTTTAAGACTCCGAATGAGGTATGGTGAGGTGAACCCTCTAACTATTCATACTTGCAAATATTTGGGTGTCCAGCTTATTATCAAGTTAATGAAGGAAAGCTTGAACCAATGGCTAAAAGGGCCATATTCGTAGGGTATGTAGATGGAGTAAAGGGGTACAAACTTTGGTGTTTGTCTTTACTCAAATTTGTAGTTAGTATATATGTTTGATGAGTACTCTATACTTGATCCTCGTAAAGTTTCTGTGGAGTTATCAAGAAATGACAACAACGAGCAGGTGGAGCTACCGGTGGAGCTTACCAAGGAAAGGGATCAAGAGACTAAAATTGATGAGTTAAAAGATGCTGATCTTGAAGAACTTGTTGTCAATGAACCATAAACAATTGCGAAGGGAAGGGACAAAAGGCAGATACAGAAACCACAACATCTTATAGAGCAAGAAAATCTGAGTGCATATGCGTTCTTAGCTGCAGAAGAAGAAATTAAGGATCTTGATCCCTCCTCGTATGTGGAAGCAACTTCTTGCAAAGATGCTGCACAATGGCAGTTAGCGATGATGGAAGAGATGGAGTCTCTTCACAAAAATGAGACATGGGTCTTAGTTAAAAGGCCAAAGGGTAAGAGGACAGTTGGATGCAAATGGGTCTACAGAAAGAAAGAGGGTATTCCAGAGGTGGAAGATGCTAGATTCAAGGAGAGATTGGTTGCAAATGGTTTCATCCAGAAGGAGGGAATTGACTACAATGAGATCTTCTCTCCAGTCGTGAAACATAGCTCAATTCGCGTGCTACTAGCATTGGTTGCATAATTTGATTTAGAGATTCAACAAGTTGATGTCAAAACTGCTTTCTTAAATGGTGATCTAGAAGAGACAATCTATATGGATCATCTTGAAGGTTTCCTAGCTGAAGGAAAAGAAGATCATGTATGCCAACTGAAGAAGTTTTTGTATCATTTGAAGCAATCCCCTAGACAGTGGTATAAAAGGTTTGATGCATTCATGACTACACAAGGATTCTCGAGGAGTGCATTTGATAGTTTTGTATATCACAAGAAGATTTCTAGTAACTCTATGATTTATCTATTGTTGTACGTTGATGATATGCTTATTCTTGCTAACAACATTACAGAGATAAATATTTTGAAGAAACTGTTGAGCAAGGAATTTGAAATGAAGGATTTGAGAGTTGCAAAGAAAATCCTTGGAATGGAGATTTCAAGAGAAGACGGTGTTGTACATCTTTGTCAAAAGAGGTACATCGAAAAGGTTCTTGAGAGATTCAATATGATTATGAGCAAGCCTGTAAGTACATCGTTAGCTTCTCATTTCAAGATTTCAGAGTTACAAATTACCCAGTCTATGGATGAGGTGGACCATATATCAAAGTTTCCTTATGCGAGCACAGTTGGCAGCATTATGTATGTTTTGGTGTGCACACGTCTAGATATTGCTCAATCTGTAAGTGTGGTTAGTAGGTACATGGCAAATCCAAGAAAAAGGCATCGGGAAGCTGTGAAGTGGATATTGAGATATCTCAAATGAGCTCCTGATGTTGTCCTTACCTTTAGTAAATGTGAAGGTATTTAGGTTCTCGATTATCTATATTCTAACTATGTAGAGGATCTTGATAGAAGGAGGTCCACAACTAGATACATCTTTACTCTCGTTGGTAGTACTGTTAGTTAGAAATTGACTTTACAGTCGATTGTCGCTTTTTCTACAACATAGGCAGAATATATCGTAGCAACGGAGGCAATGAAAGAAGCTATCTGGTTGAAAGGTTTGGTGGTAGAATTGAGTTTGGTTCAGCTGGAATCAATTCTAAGATGTGATAGTCAAAGTGCTATTCATTTGATTAAAGATCAAACATTTCATGAGCGCACCAAACACATTGATGTCAGATTTCATTTTATTCGAGATATCATAGAAGAGGGGGATATCAAGGTTGAGAAGGTTATCACAGACAATAACGCTGCAGACATGTTGACCAAGATAGTCCCGCTTGCCAAGTTTGCACACTGCAAGGACTTGGCGGGAGTATACATCAATTGATGCAATTCTGAGAGAACAACTGCTAGGTGGAGCTAGTATGTTCAATAAAGGTTTGATTCTTTTTGTTTCTTACAACGGGATTGCCCAGTAAGCTTAGAAGTTTTGGCCAGAGCTGTTTATACGCATGCTTGGAACGCAAACCAAGGTGGAGATTGAAAGAGTTGGTTTGGTCCTTGTGGAATCAAACTCAATGGAAGATGAATTAATATGAAGATTTGTTAGGAAGATAATTAGTACAAAATAAAAGGTCAAGATAGTATCTTGGTAGATGAAATTTAGGTAAACCATAAAATGATTTCACATGTTTAACCTTGATATTATTGACACAGAGTGATGTCACGGATGACATCAATAGGAAGAATTCATTCCTATAAATAGGTAGCTCTTAATTCATTTTCATAACATCCTCTCACTTGCCTTCTCACCTTCTAAGTCATTTGATGTTCTCTTTCTTGTAGTATTTCACTTGTATTCTTTGTAGAATGAAATAAATATTGGTGCAGTTGTTCTTTGGTGGACGTAGGATCATTTTGATCCGAACAACGTTAAATATTGTTGTTCTTCCTTATTTTTTAATATCACATTTCCGCTAACAGTCCTTAAACTTGAAAACATCAAGAGAAAAAGTTTAATTTGATGTTTCTATCAATTTTTTTCAAAATTACAAAACTCACGTTACAGTATACAAAGAACAAGAACAAAACAAAATGTTATTAATCCAGTTGTTACTTCTCATGTGTCTCAATTTGGTTTCTTACTTCCCAATGAGAGCTTCGACAAACATATCAATTTCATACCGCTACATAGTTTGTGTATAAAATTTATCTAGGGAATTTGTGAAAATCATTTGTTGGGGTGATCGTTTTCTATGTTTCCAACTTGGGTATCTTCTTTTATATATACACACGTTCATTTATTTTCATTTGTGCTTATGGTTATTACTCATTTATTCTAGACCTATATTGAAATGCTTGTTAGTTAGACCAGATCTGTTGTTTAAGAATGTTCTTTTCTTAGATTTATTACTATGTATAATCGGGTGAATTTGGAAATAATTTACATTTGATTTTCAACACACTATCATGTTTGCAAGCTAAAAAATATTTACTCTTAATGATAATCTTTTTATTTTCACTATGTTTGTGTTACCATTTATTCTGTTATCTTTTACATTTATGGTGTTATAAATAGTTTTAGAGAAGTTTTAGGGAATTTGGGATTTGGTGATAATTCAGAGGTTTAGAAATATAAATTGTTGGTTGCCTTCCCTTTTAATTGACACATTATTTTTGTATTTTGTTCTTGAGTTTCAATGTCTTCTTATAATTAAAATTGTTCCTTTTCTGTCACGACCTAGACCGCCGTGATTGACACCCACACTAACCCTCCGGTGAGAGAACCATTACTACAACCCAACTAAGCAACTTAACCCAAAACTAAGAATTTAAAGATACGGAAACAGGTTTAAATGACTAAAGAAATATGGAGTTCCCATAAATTCCAAAAGTTTAGCAAAAACAACTACTAAAACTATTGCGGAAACAACTCCTAGAACTTGAAAGTCATTGTACTAAAACTCTATAATTCAACAAGTCTAAGAAAAAGGGGTACAACCCAGAAACAAAACATACGAAAATGTCTAAACACTAGTCTGAGTCTGAAGAGAATGGACTAAACAAAAATGAAGGATCCATGACAGCCTGAAAGAACTGGCTCACCCTCGAATCCGGACTCGATTAGTTATCCCCTAGCTGAGGTCTGTCAGTAGCCGCCTGAAGATGAGCTGTACTCAACATACAATGAGCAAGTGCAGTATCAGTACAGAACCACAGTGTAGTGGTAGAAAGGATCACATGGCTACTCCAGTAAGCGAAATACACACAAGCAATTACAACACAGTAAACGCACATATACAGAATACATAGATCAGTTATCATTTCAGGAGCAACATACAGTTTCCCAATATCATCGACAATTAAACATGAATGTAATAATTACAATGGTCCTCTCATGGAACCCACACCCAAACTATTAGTGTGTCGGAATAGGACACCCGATCCAAAATACATGTGTCAGAATGTGACACCCAATCCAATATATGTGTCAGAACGTGATACCCGATCCAATATATGTGTCGGAACGTGACACACGATCCAGTCAGCACAACCACAATCACAATCACACCTATAATGAGCATCACTCATAGTCATACAATCAAGTAATGGTTTCATGGCATGTAATTTTCATATATATACTCATTTGCGTTAGATTCGATTCACTTATTACTATTCACATTCACGCATGCATACAATAAAGCAATTTAACCGGCATATATCACCCAAACAAGAAATCAAACCATCACCTACCTCGAAACCAAGCTTGAATCCTCCTAAGACATTTGAGCCTTTCCTTTCCAGATTCATTCAGCTTGTTCTTGCTCTAAAAATAAGTAAATTAACACAAGGATCAATAAGCAAGGCCTAGTTTACCCGGATAATAATCAAACTATTAATCCATGGCCAAACCTAAGTTCCTAAGGTTCAATAAGGGCTTTTTCCACCATTAAATTCAGGCTAAAACCCTCCCTCAATGATAATTACCCAAGAATCTAAGTTCTACGGATCGAAAAACTGATTAGGGGAGTAATAATCTGACCTTTAGCGCTAGAAGTCATGGGAATCTATCAAGAAATAGCCCTGGGTCGTCCATTAGATCTCAAGAACGAAGGTTTGCAGAAAATAACATTTTATGGGTTTTTCCCCGACTTAATTCATGACTGGTCCGCCACGGCAGACCTAATCCTGCCACAGCGGCCCTGCCCTGGTGAGATTTTTTCCCACCCCGGCGGCTAGCACGGAGACAGAAAGTCGGAATTTAAGTTCTAAACTTCTATTTCGCAACACACCTTCAACCCTCAACGTTCAAAAACTACCCTTTCACGCTAAGATCAGTTTCGGGAGTTCTACTCACCCGAATTCGATTCCGTAAAGCTGTACGGGATCCTTAACGTCTTAGCAATACACTCATGGGAACAAATTTATAAGTAAATCCCTTATTCATTACCAGATCTCCCTTGACCTTACCTAACTCAGATTTTATCCAAATATGGACTAAGCTAGGAATTCCCAAGTTACTACTCAAAAGTTTTCTGGCCCAAATTCTTTCCCTATTGGATTTTCCATAACGACGGGAAAAGGTCGTTACAATAGATACCAATTTACCCATCACTCATCCCCGAGTGATAAACTAGGAAAAACTGGCTAAAGTAAGAGTAGAGTAGTACATGAATCATCGAACAACTGGGGATACTTGTCTCGCATGTCCTTCTCAGTTTCCCAACTAGCTTCCTCTACCGGAAGATGCTTCCATTGAACTTTCACGGATTTTATCTCCTTGGTCCTCATCTTTCAGACATCAAGATCAAGAATTGCAACCGGTTCCTCCTTATAATGAAGGTCTTTGTCTAACAAAACTGAGTCCCACTTTATGATGTTATCTCCATCCCCATGATACTTCTTCAACATGGACACATGGAACACTGGATGGACTCCAGAAACTCTAGGTGGTAAAGCCAACCGATAAGCCACTAGCCCTACACAGTCAAGAATCTCTAATGGTCCAATGTATCGAGGACTAAGCTTGCCCTTCTTTCCGAATCTCATCACACTTTTTATGGATGACACTTTAAGAAGAACTTGTTCACCGTCCTGAAATGCCATGTCTATTACCTTACGGTCTGCATACTTCTTATGTGGACTCTAGGCTGCTAGAAGCTTCGTCGGATGCTTCTTACCTTATCCTGAGCATCTTTCACCAAATCAACCCCCAAAGGTTTCACATCTCCAGCCTTAAACCATTCTATGTGTGATCTACATCCTCTCATATAAAGTGCCTCAAACGGGGCCATGTCTATGCTGGAGTGGTAACTGTTGTTATAAGAGAACTCACACAAAGGTAAGAAATTGTCCCAATGTCCTGCAAAGTCAATTACACATGCCCTCAACATGTCCGCTAACACTTGAATAGTCCTCTCTGACTGCCCGTCCGTCTGTGGATGGAAGGTTGTGCTAAACATGATTTGAGTGCCCAACTCCTCATGCAATTTTTCCCAAAACTTGGATGTGAACTCTGTACCATGGTCCGAAATGATAGAAAGGGGCACTCTGTGCAACCTCACTATCTCCTTCACATACACCATAGCCAACTGCTGCGAATTATAGTCTACTCTGACTGGAATGAAGTGGGCTTACTTAGTTAGTCTATCCACCACTACCCAAATGGAATCATACTTTCTCAAGGACTTGGGGAGACGAACCATGAAATCCATAGCTATCCTTTCCCACTTCCATTCCAGATTTGGCATTCACTGAAGCAAACCTGCAGGCCTTTGGTGCTCATACTTTACTTGTTGGCAGTTGTGGCACTTAGCCACAAACTCAGCTATGTATTTCTTCATGCCAGGCCACCAATAAAGTCATTTCAAATCTTGGTACATCTTGGTCACACCCGGATGAATGGAATATTACAAACCATGGGATTCTGTCAACATCTTCTTAATCAAGTCATCCACTTGGGGAACACAAATTCTTCCCTTAAAACTGAGCACACCACCCGCATCAAGAGTCGTATCTTGTGCCTTGCCAGACACTGTCTTCTTTCTGAGCTCATTCAAACTTCATCCTCAAACTGTTTTGGCTTGATCTCCTCAATGAATGTGGTCCTAACCTCAATGCTAGCTAACACCCCACCTTTTTCTGAGATGCCCAACTGCATGAACTTAGACTTTAAAGTTTGAATCTCCTTGGCCAAAGGTCTCTTAGACACATTCAGGCAAGCCAAACTACCGATACTCACTGTCTTTCTGCTTAATGCGTCTGCCACCATGTTAGCCTTACCCGGATTATACTAGATGGTACCATCATTATCCTTCAGTAACTCCATCTACCTTCACTGTCTCAGATTCAGGTCCTTCTGAGTGAATACATGTTGTAGACTACGATGGTCAGTAAACACCTCACACTTGACACCATAAAGTTAATGCCACAAGATCTTAAGAGAAAACACTATCTTTGTCAACTCTAAATCATGTGTCGGGTAATTTTGCTCATGCACCTTCAAAATACCGTGATGTATAAGATATGACATTCTTATCCTGCATCAACACAACACTCAAACCCGAATGTTAAGCATCACAATAAATGATGAAATCTTTACCTTCCACCGTTAGTGCCAAAATAGGTGCTATGGTCAAAAGAGTCTTGAGCTTTTGAAAGCTCTCTCCACATTTGTCAGTGCACTCTAAAGGTACCTCCTTTTGGGTCAGCCTCATCAAATGCGTGGTGATAGAAGCAAAAATTTTCACAAACCGGCGATTGTAGCTGGTGAGTCCCACAAAACTCCTAATTTCAGTCACAAAGCTAGGTCGGACCCAATTTGTGATTGCTTCGATCTTCTGGGGATCTACCATTACCCCTTCCCTTGAAACCACATACCCCAAAAAGGCAACTGAAGTCAGCCAGAACTCACACTTGGAAAAATTGGCATATAACTTTGTCTCCCAAGGGAACCAAAACAATACGAAGATTGTCGGCATGATCTTCCTTACTCTTCAAATAAACCAAAATTTCATCAATAAAAACAATAATACACGAATCAAGAAATGGTTTGAACACACCATTCATCAAATTCATGAAAGCTGCAGGCGTATTAGTCAACCCAAACGATATCACTAGAAACTCTAGTGCCCATAGCGGGTCCTGAATGCCGTTTTTGGTACATCCTCAGGCCTAATCTTTAACTGATGGTATCTAGTCCTTAGATCAATCTTGGAGAAAACTGATGCACCCTGCAACTGGCCAAAGAGATCATTTATTCGAGGCAACGGATACTTATTTCGAATGGTGACCCTATTCAATTATCAATAGTCTATGCACATCCTCATACTACCCTGCTTTTTCTTAACAAACAAGACAGGAGCACCCCACGGGGAAGCACTAGGATGGATGAATCCTTTATCAAGAAGTTCCTGGATTTGAGCTTTAAGCTCTCTCAATTCTGCCGGAGCCATGCAATATGGAGGAATAGAGATGGGGGCGAGTGCCTGGTTCCAAGTCAATGCTGAAATTGATATCTCTATCCGGAGGTATACTAGGCAAATCGGTAGGAAACACCTCTTTAAATTCTAACACTATAGGAATGGACTCAATAGAGGGAGACTCGGCCTCCACATCTCAAATATGAGACAAATATACCAAACACCCCTGCCCCACAAGTTTCCTAGCCCGAATGAAAGATATGACCTTAGCTGACTTAGGCTTGTACATCTCTTCCCACTCTAACTTTTCCCTACCTGGGATCTCTAGAGTCACAAAATTAGTATTATAATTAAGCACAACATAATAGGGGGACAACCAAGTCATGCCTAAGATTATATTGAAGCCTGTCATATAAAAAATAACCAATAAGCCCAAGTTTTGAAACCCATAAATAGAACAAGACAAGCACGATATACATGGGTGACTATGACAGACTCTCAAACTGGGGTAGAAACATGGATGGGGGCATCAAGTACATCACAAACCACATCAAATCCCAAGGCAAACTGAACTGAAACATATGAAAAAGTAGAACCCGGATCAAACAACACATTACCATCCGGTCACAGACAAGAATAGTACCTGTGATCACTGCATCAGATGTCTCCGACTCGATCTTGCCCAGAAAGGCATAAAACTGAGCCATGTCATCTTGACGGCCAACCTCTTTGCCTGGCTGCACTACTCCTCTACCCGCATTACCATTTCCTTGGCCTCCACAGCCTCGCTGATTCCCTCATCGCCCACCTTGTGGACGTCCTCTGCTATTATTACCGTTGTCTGTGGGTACAACTGCTCTAGTCTGCTGTTGCGCGGGGTCCAACATGCGCGGATGGGATAATCTCTCCTCATATGCCCAGGTTCTCCACAATTGTAACAACTACGGTCAAAATACGGCCTGCTGCTAGCTGAAGGTGCGGCTCCCTGTTATCGGGAATAAAATTCTGATGTGGAGTTCCCGAGTAACCACCTGTAGAAGTGGCCAAGGCTGACTGAATTGGTTGGGCTGCAAGTGTCGGCCTACCTGAACATCTGGAGTAGGAACCATGGAAGTTACTTGTGCTCTTGGGTTTCTCAGCAAAAGCCTTGGCTTGCCCATCACGTCGAACTCCTTCTACTTTCTTCACAAAGTCTGTCACCTAATTAAAACTTTTCCCTGCAGAGGTCATGTGAATAGACAATACTTGTAGACAAGGCATGAAACTTAGCCTCATAAGCAGCCACAATCATACCACCCTGCTCCAAAGCCATGAACCCATCCTTCTTACGATCTCTCAATGTCCGGGGCACATACTTTTCAAGAAATAGAGCATGAAACTGCGTCCAAGTGAGTGGGGGCAAGACTGACGATCTGCATTCCACATAGGCCCTCCACCACATTTTAGCCTCACCCTAAAGTTGAAAGGTCACGAACTCTACCCCATGCTGGTGTACAATACCTAACTTGTGAAGCCTCTCATAGCAATCTACAATAAACTCATAGGCGTCCTCACTCTCAGAACCATGGAACATAGGTGGCTTTATCTTCAGAAACTTAGTCAGCATATCATGCTCATTACCAGTCATCACATAACCCAATTGGGGAGGGAAAAAGGCATCAGTGTCTACATCTCAACCCACCTTGGGAACAGTAAAATCAAGGGGGGGATTGATCGGAGGTTGAGTAGCCTGCCCTGTGGGAAGGACTATGGGTCCGACCAATCCGTTCAGAAAATACATGATTTGCTGAGCCAATACTGGGTCTAAGGGAGGAATACCTGTAGCCTCTGCCTGTGCATGCCCCTCGAATCCAACATCCCTTCATCTTTGATTTCCACATTCTCTCCAATCTCTTCGGGAGGTGCAGGAGGGGCATCTTCTCTGGGAGCATTCTCAACTGGAGCACCACTCCTAGCGGGTGCTACCCTTCCTCGGCATCTACCTATTGCTCTTTCTTTACCCCTGCCTCGACCGTGGCCTCTTGATGTGGACCCCTCAACTAGTTCATTGATGGGAGCTACGGGCCTGACATCATTGAAACATGTGTTAACCATCTACGGACAGAGGAGGGAAGAAGATTAGATACCAATTTGGATCGCCAGATACCAATTGGAATGAAGTCATAGCATGAAAGGAGTTGAACAAAGAGATTTCCTAAAGTCCTGTAGCCTCTCGAAGAAAAGTACAGACGTATCCGTACCGTTCCGCAAGACTCTACTAGACTCGTTTTGGTATAACGAGATCAACGAAGCTAGTGCTCTAATACCAACTTTGCCATGACCTAGACCGCTGTGATTGGCACCCACACTAACCCTCCGGTGGGAGAACCATTACTACAACCCAACTAAGCAACTTAACCCAAAACTAAACATTTAAAGATACGGAAGCATGTTTAAATGACTAAAGAAATATGGAGTTCCCATAAACTTCAAAAGTTTAGCAAAAACAACTTCCAAAACTATTGCGGAAACAGCTCCTAGAACCTGAAAGTCATTGTACCAAAACTCTATAATTTAACAAGTCTAAGAAAAAAGGGTACAACCCTGAAACTAAACATACAAAAATGTCTAAACACTATTCTGAGTCCGAAGAGAATGGACTAAACAAAATTGAAGGATCCATGACAACCTGAAAGAAGTGGCTCACCCTCGAATCCGGTCTTGATCAGTTATCCCCTAGCTGAGGTCTATCAGTAGCCGCCTTCAGATGCCCTGTACTCAACAAAGAACGAGCAAGTGCATTATCAGTACACAACCACAGTGTACTGGTAGGATCACGCGGCTACTCCACTAAGCAAAATACACACAAGCAATTACAACACAGTAAACACACATATACAGAATACATAGATGAGTTATTATTTCAGGAGCAACATACAGTTTTCCAATATCAGCGACAATTAAACATGAATGTAATAATAACAGTGATCCTCTCATGGAACCCACGCCCAAACTTTTAGTGTGTCGGAACGTGACACCCGATTCAATATACATGTGTCGAAACGTGACACCCGATCCAATATATGTGACGGAACGTGATAGCCGATCCAGTCAGCATAACCACAATCGCAATCACACCCATAATGAACATCAATCATAGTCATACAATCAAGTAATGGATTCATGGCATGTAATTGTTCATATATATACTCATTTGCATTAGATTCGATTCACATATCACTATTCACATACATGCATGCATACAATGAAGCAATTAACCGGCGTATATCACCCAAATAGGATATCAAACCATCACCTACCTCGAAACCAAGCTTGAGTCCTCCTAAGACACTTAAGTCTTTCCTTTTCGCATTCTTTTAGCTTGTTCTTGGTCTAAAAACAAGTAAATTAATACAAGGATCAAAAAGCAAGGCCTAGTGTACCTGGATAATAATCAAACTATTAATCAATGGCCAAACCCAAGATCCTAAGGTTCAATTAGGGTATTTCCCACCAATAACTTCAGGCCAAAACCCTCTCCCATTGATAATTATCTAAGAATCTAAGTTCTATTGATTGAAAAATGGATTAGGGGAGTAATAATCTTACCTTTAGTGCTAGAAGTCATGGGAATATGTCAAGAAATAGCCCTGGGTAGTCTCTTAGCTCTCAAGAATGAAGGTTTGCATAAAATAACATTTATGGGATTTTTCCCCGACTTAATTCGTGACTGGCCTTCCACGGCGGACCCCATCCCGCCACAGCGGCCTTGCCCTGGGGGCTTGCACGTAGATAGAAAGTCAAAATTTGAGTTCCAAACTTTCATTTCCCAACACACCTTCAACCCTTGACGTTCAAAAACTACCCTTTCACTCTAAGATCATTTTCGAGAGTTCTACTCCCCCGAATTCGATTCCGTAAAGCCGTACGGTCTCCTTAACGTATTGGCTATCCACTCATGCGACCAAGTTATTAAGTAAATCCCCCATTCATTACCAGATCTCCATAGACTTCACCTGACTCAGATTTCATCCAAATCTGGACTAGGCTAGGAATTTCTAAGTCACTACTCAAAAGTTTTCTGGCCCAAATTCTTTCCCCATTGGCTTTTTCATAACGACGGGAATAGGTCATTAATTTTTTATGTTTACATTACAGGCCAGGTTAACTTGAATATGAAGTAAAGTTTGAAATTCATTTCCTTTTTTGTCTTTACTTCTTGAGTTTTCTAACCGACCGTTGTAAAGTAATTTAAGTGCACCCGACCTATAATGTAATCTCTAAAAGGAACAATCTTGTCACGACTCAGGGGTACCCCCTAGATGTAACAAGGTGTATATGACACTGAAATACACCATACAAATCACTTAGCATTCATAACATAAGAAATAGAAAAATATAAGTAAAACAATTGTCAAAGTTCAATAGTTTTATAAAAGTAAAGTGGAAGTCTAAGACACTTGTCTCAATAGCCATCTAGTACAATATAATAAAACTGGGCCTAGCCCATATATCATGTCCAAAACTTAAAATGTAAGAAAGAAACTGAAACAATGAAAATCCTTCCTCAAAGCATAAGGACTCACCGAAGCTTGGAAACATCGAAATCAACCACTAGCTACAAAATTGAGAAACCTGGCTGTCGGACACTACATTTGGGGAAATGTAGGCAAGAGTATGTCTTAGTACAAAATAATGTACCAAGTATGATAGTTATGCATAAAACATTTGAATCATGCTAAAAGAAGACATTTCATGACATGCAATTGACCAAGCTAAAACATGGTATAAAAGAGTTATAAAACATAAGTCATAAAACATGGTCAATGCAAGCTAATATCATTTGAAACCTTTGAACACATGTGAAATATTTCTTGAAGTAACCTTAGATCATTTTTAATGTGGAAATTAGCCTTAACCGACATAGAGACCATGTGAGCTATAACATGATCCCCCGGTGTCTCCCACACCGAAAAGGGTTGTCCTACTTGCCAAGGTAAGGACCATGATCTTCTAGCTTAGGTGGATCCACTAGCTAATGTCTAACTAAGACAATCATCCTATGGGGGCACATAGGTAAGGGATAAAGAGATTGTTTTTAGAAACCCGACCTCTACTAACGAGAGAGCTTCCATCTCAATATCCTCTCGGTGCTAAGCATAAATCCCACGAAATAGTCATTTCTTACCTGTACTTATTATCCATGAAAAGACATGTCATCTTCCCAATCCAAGCTAAGTCATAATCCATGGAAAGGTATCATACAATAACCAATCCAAGGTAGGTTTCATTAGGATAGATCTTAATCTTTGAGTCAATTAGGTAAGAATACCTTTCAACCATAGATTCCTTTATTATGTGAAAAAACCTTTCGCATCATGCTTTTATGTGTATATGAGAAAATACTATCAATAACACATCATCATCATCATCATTGATACTTTACTCTCAAAGAATCCTTAAAAACATTTGCATAGATTTCATCGGAACATGCTTAATTCAATAATTTACCGTTAAAGGCTCAAAACCCACTTTCAATCATCAACATTTAGAAAACATGGGTTAGATATGGATTTCATCATAAATTCATGTAATTCTATCAATACATGCTTGATTTCATAAAAATCTTCCTTCATAATCAAAATCCCATATCACATGATCACAACATAAAAATATGGGAATAACATGGGTTCATGGGGAAATCATCATGAAATCATCGTATTTCATCAATTCATACATAAGAGATCATAATTCAATCATTTAGATCAATAATCAAGAGAACTCATGACAATTAAAGAAAATCCTAACTCAATTGGGGATTTCTAACTTTGAAAATAGAGGAATTCGGGAACTCCATGAATGGAAGGAATCCATGGAGGAATACTATCATACCTTGAAGCCAATTACTAATCTTCAATGGAAGAATTAAGACTTGACTTAAAGCCCTAGGTTGAATCCTTCTTCTTCAAGCTTTCTAGAGAGAGAATTATTGGTGAGTTCCTCTTTTTGGTGAATTTGAGGAGAATGAAGTGAATAAACTAATTCGGAATTGAAATCACTTATATAGGGGTCGTAGTGAAGGGTAAAACGACGTATTATAGGAATATAATAATTAGGAAAAGACCCAGCTACCCCTAAAAATAACTGCCAAATCACGATCCACGGACCCTAGTCGACAGACCATGGACTAACCGACGGTCCAACCTGCACAACCATTGACTGTGGTCAGAAAGTGGTTTTAGGGCCTTTGAACCATGGGCCACCAACCACGGACCGTGGTCTGACCTACGGTCCGTTGGTCAGGTCGTGGTTCTGGTCTTCATGACAGGCCTGGAGGACGCCATCCATGGACCACACCTATGGTCCGTGGTCCCATCCACGAGCTGTGGGTGGCCCCCATGGGTTGGCACCTACAGCTCCCTAAAAGTGCTATTTACCCTCTTTCTGATCTGGGGTGTTACAATATCTCCCCCTTGGGATTATTCGTCCTCGAATGAGATTCAAGCTAGTACGAAAAGAGTAGGATAGGAAATAACAACCTAACCTACAATGCAACTTCATCTAAATGCATGTAACCAAGGAGGAACTATCTACTCCAAGCTAAGACGTTATCAAAACATCATAAGAGGGGTGAAACTAAATCAAATAGCCCAACATGCATGTAATACACATATCCGAGGAGGAAACATCAACTCCAAGCTAACATCAATGGAGGAAACATAAACTCCAAGCTAAAAACATACTCAAATATATATATCTGAGGAGGAAACATCAACACCAAGCTAAAGGCATGCTCACAACATCATATCAAGTAGTCTATATGCAATTCATACTCATGTGCACATAAACATGTAGAAATCAATCAAATTGACTCATTTTCTCAAAACTTGAACTTTCATGAATCATCCAAAGTAAGGAAATCATGGAAACATATAAGACACATGACCCAAAGATAAAGAACAAACCATGAGGAACTCATTAACTCAAGCAAGAGTAGGAGTAGACGGAAAGAGATGAGGATATCGGGACATCATATCGGTCTCGGCCTCCCAAGTAGCACCCTCAACTAACAGATTCCTCCACAACACTTTCACGGAAGCTGCTTCTTTATTTCTCAACTTCTTGACTTGCCGATCTAGAATCTCAACCGGAACTTCCTCATAGGAAAGATTCTCCTTAACTCCCAAACCTTCTAAGGAAACTATCGATGTCGGATCACCAACATATTTCTTCAACATAGAGACATGGCAGACTGGATGCACCGATGCCAACTTATTCGGAAAATCTAGCTCATGCTTTTATGTGTATATGAGAAAATTCTTTCAATAACACATCATCATTAATACTTTACTCTCAAAGCATCCCTAAAATATTTGCATAGATTTCATAAGAATATGCATAATTTCATAATTTACCTTTCAAAGCTCAAAACACACTTTCAATCATCAACATTTAGAAAACATGGGTTAGATATAAATTTCATCAAAAAGTCATGTAATTCTATCCATACATGCTCGATTTCATAAAACTCTTCCTTCATAATCCAAATCCCACATCACATGATCATAACTTGAAAACTTAGAATTACATGTGTTCAGGGGGAAATCATCATAAAATCATAGTATTTCATCAATTCATGCATAAGAGATCATAATTCAATCATTTAGATCAATAATCAAAAGAACCCATGATAATTGAAGAAAACCTTAACTCAATTGGGGATTTCTAACTTTCAAAAATAGAGAAATTTGGGAACTCCATGAATTGAAGGAATCCATGGATGAAAACTATCATACCTTGAAGCCACTTGCTAATATTTAATGGGAGAATTGAGACTTGACTTGAAGTCCTTGGTTGAATCCTTCTTCTTCTATCTTCCTAGAGAGGGAATTATTGGAGAGTTCTTCTTTTTGGTGAATTTGAGGAGAATGAAGTGAATGAAGTAATTTGGGGGTTGAAATCACTTATATAGGGGTCTTAGTGAAGCGTAAAATGATGTAGTATAGGAATAAAATAATTAGAAAAAAACCCAACTGCCCCAAAAAATAACTGCCAAATCATGATCCACAGACCCTAGTCGACGGACCACGGACTAACCGACGGTCCATCGTGCACGGCCGTCGATTATGGTCAGAAAGTGGTTTTGGGGCCTTTGAACCACGGGCCCCCAACCACGAATCGTGGTCTGACCAACGGTCCGTTGGTCGGGAAGTGGTTGTGGTCTTCATGACAGGCGTGGGGAGTGCCATCCATGAACCACACCTACGGTTCGTGGTCCCATCCACGGGCCATGGGTGGCCCCCATGGGTTGGTTCCTACAGCTCCCTAAAAGTGTTATTTACCCTCTTTCGGATCTGGGGTATTACAAATATTGATTCTAATAAGACATTAAAAGTCAAGAACAAAATACACAAATAATGTGTCAATTAAAAGGGAAGGCAACTAAAAGTTTTTGTTTCTAAACCTCTAGATTATCAGTGAATCCCAAATTCCCTGCATCTTCTTTACAAATATATGAAACACCATAAATGGGAGAAATAACAGAATATATGATAACAAAACCACAGTAAAAATCAAAAGATTATCATTAGAAGTTAATCTTTTTTGGCTTCCAAGCATGAGAGACTGTTGAAAATCAAATGCCAATAATTTTTAAATTAACCTAATTAGACATACTAATAAATCTAAGAAATGAACATTCTTAGATCAAATATATGGTCTAATTAACAAGCATTTAAATATAGGTCCAGAATGAATGAGTAACAACCATAAGCACAAATGAAAATAAATGAATGTGTATATTTAAAAGAAGATACCAGAGTGAGAACTTATCAATGATTTACCCAAGAAATGATTTTCATGAATTCCGTAGATAAATTTTACACACAAATTATGTAGCAGAATGAAATAAATATGTCTTCCTTACTTTTCTTTAAGAAGTGAGAAACCAAAATGAGACATATGAGAAGTAACAATTGAATTTATATCATTAGGTTTTGTTCATGTTCGTCGTGGACTGTAACAAGAATTTTTTCATTCTAAAAAAATGAAATAAACATAAAGTGACACTTTTTCCCCTGATGTTTTTCACTTTTTGGACAATTTGTACATATTTAGAAGAATATTTGATGTTGAGATATTGTTTAGACATGCAATTTGATCTAGGATTATCCTGAGAGCCAAATAATTAAATTACATATCTCCATGTTTCTTTTATAAATAAATAATTGCATGTTATTAAACACTTTTACGTATATTTTATCTTATAAGGGTTCAGTGGTCCAATAAATTAACAATAATAGTAACTAGCTATCACAACATATGATTAACTAGATTTTCTTTTTATAAAATCCTCCCAGATGGTATGGACAATTTCTTCACATCAAGTACGAGTCTTTTGTTTCTAAAATATAAAACCATGGTTTGTTTTGTAAAATATAAACTTATGCATGAAGTGTTATATTATAATTAACTGATCCAGTCATTATGAGAAGGTCAATGGGGAATGACATTTGGCTAAAAAACTTTTCGAGTAATCATTTAATTTTTTTTATCAAGGCTAGCCTTAGATAAAATCTGGGCTAGGTGAGGTCTAGGGCCATACGTGAATCGGTGGCGTGGGATTTTGAGGTTTGGTTGATATATCCTTGTAGTCAAGAAATTAAGGAGTCCATAGCTTATCTAAGTTGAAAGCAAATAAAAAAACCATGGATAATATTGTTCACTACCACATGAACACATTGATATTTTTGTTTAATTTAGATTTTGAAGATATATTATTCAAAATGTAATCTCCTAAAACATGACTCCTACTGCCAGAAAACTTTTATGAGGAGAAAAATCACTGGAGCATGAATTCTGACAATATTTAATTAAAAATAATACATAGATGCATTGCTTACATAAAAAGTTATTCGGATACTTTATATATGGTTTCTAGCTTATAAGAAGGATACAACACACAAAATATTTAAACAAATACAGTAAGAAACATATTTTTAGCCAAGGATATATCTTACCACCACAAAAAGTATAGTACATAACTTCTAACTCTGAAAATATATCTAACTATCAGACATAAAATAATATTTAGATCTAACCTACTTATGGGCAGTGAACTAGGCAAAGTTGGCAAACCCTTGGATCTACTCCATCAATAATAGATTTCGAACAACTATAATTTTTGAATATCTCTGTTATGGACGCAAGCCAACAGAAACAAAATGAAGACTTAAAAGGATATAGAAGTTTAGAGTAGTAGTTTAAGGATGAAAGTTTATTATGTGAGAAGATATTGAAAGCTATGATTTTCAGGGTGCTTCTTGAGTGTATCCGAACATGTCAAAAATGAACTCCAAACTCTAGTATTTAAATGACGAACTTAGGGTTAGAGTTCCTCGAGTGGGAATCAAAAGTATTTGTTTGAATTTTGAATAAACGTTGTTCGAATCTCTGAGAATCGATTATTCAAATTAGAGAATGAAAATCTCACAAAAAAAAGTCCCTTGGAATCTTGTGTTGACTGGCCAATTAAAAATGAAAGAGACCTTCCATGGCTGAGATAGGGGCATACGCTTTCTCAAAGAAGACAAGGGAAAGATGGAGTCTAGTGGCTGCAAGAAATAGGTTTTACAAGGTTTCATTTTGATAAATCTAATATGACCTAATTCAAAAGGGCTTTTCCGTTTCGGCTTATATTTGGACATATTTTGGGTTGCATTTTGGGTAAAGAAGATGGGCCAATTGGTTGAAAATGTTGTCTGGTTTGGAACTCAGTTTGGCAAAATTTTTATGACTTTTTCCTCATGTAAACTATTTCTTTTTTAATTTCTAATTTAACAACTATTATAATATATATTAAAAAGTTCATATGTAACAAATTTGAAATAAAGTAATGATAATATTTTTTAAGAAGACCACAATAAGTAATAATAGTGTTGATAATGAAAAAATGTAATTTTAAAATAATAAAAATAATAATAAAAGGATGATGATCATCATATCGTATATCACTAAAAGTTGAAAGAAATATAAAGTTAAAAGTTGAACAATCATTTTACCCCTTGATAATGTTCAAACTATTCTCTAAAAAAATTTGAATGAGTAAGAGATTCTCGTCGATAAAAATACCGAACTAAGAGTTATGGTTGAATCCGATGGAGAGTTATATAGTGGAGGGAATATATTAACAGATTCATAATGTAAATCAACTCATTTGCAACAATAAGAACAATGGTGGATGATTCCACCAAATTTACGAAAAGAGTTTTTGTATCAAGAGTCACAATAAAACTAAGATTTTAGAAATTCAATTAAGTAACAAGTAATCTAAGGGTGCGGGGATTCGAAATAGAGGTCAGATAGGGGTAATTGTATTGCTCTATAGTACAACATACTCATGGATAGGCTGGGTCATCTTCAATAACACTAATCTTCTTTCGATCTCATAACATATGTTCATAGAATCTTTTTTCGGTCTCATTCATGTGCATAACTAATATACCCAATAACTTACACTATTCTCTCTTTCGATGCAGAAATAGGAAAAATAGATCCGACCCATTATCTCTTTTTCAAATAAACTACATACATCTATCCTAAATTACAAGTACTGAACTAATTACCCACTCCATTGAATTTCTTTCAAGCATCAATAAGAGATCGGAAGTAGAATTACGTTTGCAACCTTCACCCATATGTTAACTAGATTCTATTAGCCCAAATGCATGGAAGAACAACAACAAAACATAGCATCACAGAATACCTACTACATTAAATTAATACCCAACTCCATAATTGCGCCCCTAGACTTTAGGGTTTTAGCCACCTATCACAAAATATAAAAAAAATTATTTCTTTCATGAAAGCAGCCATGGGTGACATAAAATTAAACAATTATAAGCAACACCAACTTTGAATTCAACTAAAAATTGTAATATTTAATAAAAAAGTTGAAAACACCAAAACTAAAGATGTTCTTCACAAGTTAATGTGTTTCTCACTTTAAAACACTAGAGAATAAGTGTTAAGACTAACATCTAGAAATATTTTCGGACACTTCTTTCTCTCTCCTTTGGGCTGTTTATAATTTCCTAAATTTTTGCCTGAAAATCACTCTGTGACCATTTCAGCGACGTTAGGCGGGCTAGCCAAGATAATTTGATAGATCATTGTTTGCTGCTTAGCTCGCCTTACTCTTACTTTAGGCTTCAAGCATTTTAACCTCAATTGGCGTGCTCGTTCGAGTCTATCTTTCCCATTTTGCGGATCGGCGAGTACCACCTTTGTTCGCCTTTTAAGACTTCAATTTTTCTTCAAGTTCTTTCACCTTCGGTGATGGTCAGCAAGATCTCCCTTTGCGTTCGACAAGTCGATGTTCCTCTTAATGTTTGCCAGCCTTTCTCAATAAATCAAGTGTTGAGCATTGTCAGTTTGGGCAAGGTCGTGCCAGTTTGATGATCCGCCCTTCTTGTTCGGCGATCAACATTGTGGAGTTTATACTTCTTTCCATTTTTTTCCCTTTCTTATAAATATTTATCCTTGCCTTGTCCCTTAGTCTTCATAGCTTCAAATAATCAAAATATCATTAAAATAGGACATATTTAGGGATTCAGGGGATTAATTGTTTAACTAAGTAGGCATCAAATGAGTATAAATCAACCACTCATCATCACCCCAACTTAAAAATTTTCTTGTTCTCAAGTAAATCAAGAACACAATGGGTTGAACCCTGTCTAAACAGTTCTCAAATAGCGCTAACATGCAAGCGCCATCACAATACTACTCTCAATAATATGCGACACTCAATCATCATCAAAAACCTTCAAATGATGACTAGCCGGTCTCAAACAAAGATCAAGGTCACTATAGCTTCTTTTCTAATGCAAAACCATGTTTCAACAGATGCATTCCAAGTGCCATCACATCGAGAATCAATACTACTCTTACTCTCTCAAGAGAGAAATTCATGCAAGCTTCATCCTATAGGCTTGCCCATATCTTCCAATCATCATATAACCTAGTACATTCAATATTCAAGGGTCTTTTAGACTTGTAATGGGGCTGAGGTTTAAGGTACGATCAATTTGGCTCAGCGTCTCACCTTTACAAAGCATTTTTTTCAATAATCTTCACCTCTTCTCAGGTTTTTTTTCTTGATTTTTTTCACTCGAGAACATAAAGTTTGACTTGTTAAACATTTTATGGGAAACCTCTTTTATTTCTCCAAACTTTCTTTTTCATTTCAATTTTCAAATTGTTTTTCATCAAGTCACGTCTCAATTCATCTTTATTTGTCTTTCACTTGGATTTCTTTCCTCATTCTTTTCCATACACCCAACTTAGGCTTTTGGGTGAGAAGTTAGCAGCAATTTGGCTCAAGACGTTTCAACATGGTTCTCAACAAATGGTTTAGGCTGAAATGGTTGACACCCTCAAAAGGCAGTCACAAAAGGATATGTTTCCTCGACCAAACCACAATCGGCCATATGTTTCCTCGACCAAACCATAATCGACCATGTCCTGATCTCTCTAAACATCATCATCAATAGCCACAATATCACCATCAGTAGTACCATAAGTCACATAATAACCAACATTTGCCTCATGCACACTAGACTTCTCAGCAACACTCTGAGAAATCTAAATACGATGTACAAAAGAAGTCAGAGTCTTAGGCGGATTGGGCAAGGGAACCTCACCCCACATCATAGATATGTTTGTAGACCTCAACTAGTCTACATCAATCCTCAGAGCACCTATCTAAGCCCTTATCAAAGATAGAACATCAGAACTAGCGCCAACCTTCTCTCGGTCCTTTTAACCTAGTAGTGAGGTTATCAGATCACACACTATGTGACTCCATCGTGGCCTCACACTGATTCAACCTACCTCTTAAAGGGCCCAAACCATACTCAATCACCTGATCAATTATCTTTGGCATATCCTTATCCACCCTAGCTACCCTCACATCCATATACTGGGACAGATTTCCCATTTAGTAGATCATGGATTGTGTCAAGGGGGTTGGGAGATAAGAGCAGGGGAAGGTGCAGCAGCAACAAAAGTAGAGGTCGAAGGTACTGAGGAAAGTTGGGGTATACCTGACTACTCCATAAAAGGAGCAGATTGAGTGGCCTCAGCATCAAGAGCGGCAAGATGAACAACGGTCGTAGTATCAAGTGGTGGAGACTTCCACCTAGCTGCATCATCATGTAAATAGTCAGCCTAAATCCTCGGAACATCATTGTAGAAGGAAGGGGTGATCCTCAAATAAGAATTTTCTCGCAAAGGAACTCCTACATCTTTACACAACTATGTGATCAGGACCGGGAGTGGAAGATGATGAGTTGGGGATTTCGACTCATTTAGGGGTTAATATCAAGGAATTAGTGTCCTCAATGCCTATTTTATGCTCATAACTAATGTTAAAATATTAATTCGCAACAATGAAGCCAAAAGAGCAAGGCAAGGATATAATGAGGCAAAAAAGAGCGAAAAAGCTGAAAAACTTGAAGGAAAGCAAAGCTGGTACTCGCCAAAGCCACTCGATGTCTCACCAAGTGGACCTTCAGCTCGCCCAAGGTTCCAGAGTGCTAGCCCTTGGACAAGACCAACTTGGCAAGAAAACTTGTTGTTCGGCGACGCGCCGAACAGATCAGCGGGGCTGATTTCAATCGACTAATGTTACAGAATGATTTTACTGAAAAAGGCATCCCAAAAAGGCGAGAAGAGGAAACTCGACGCATCGCCGATCAGTTCTACGAGCCAGACTTATTTCACCGAGTGGACTCCGTGCTGAAATTCTGGGAACATATAAATTTAATTTTTAAAAGAAGAAAAGGAGTTCTCACATTGTCCACTTTTGGGTTTTTGATCTTGAATGTTCAAAAACACCGTTGGTTTACATTTTTGAGTAGTGATTTAGGGTTTGTGAGATTTTTAGCTTCAATTTGAGCATTTGGAGAGTTGTGGATTGTTGCCCAACCTGATGAAAAACTTCGTTGGTAACGATTTCTTGTTCTTTATTATGTTTGGCTAAAAACTCCATTCTTGAGGGTGTGATTATGTAGTTGAATGCATTAATTAGTTAATGGTTATTGTTATTTACTGATTTTATTGTTGATTTGAAGTGGGTTCAATTAATAGTTTGTGTTTTAGTTGAGAAATTGTACAAATGCAATTCCATATTTGTACTCTATACTTGCTTGAGAAAGAAGTGTAAGAGTTAAATTGTTAGTTAATGATTGTATAGATTGTGTTGTTACAGATTTAGCTTGAGAAAATGGGTCTGAATGCGATCTTACTAATCTAGCTTGAAAAAGTAGATTGATTAAGGTAATGTATTTTTAAATCTGTGTTTTACTTGTTGAGGTTCGAAAGAACTCACTTGATTCGCAATAGTTTATTGAGAAATTACTATTGCACCCAAAACCTAGCTTACCCACTAAGATTCAATGACTTTTAGTAAATAATAATCATCCATTGAGTGAAATTGGCATTCAATTTATGACACTCCCAAGAAACCTTCTCTATTTGTTTACTTCCGGGTTTAGTAGTCGTAATTTGGTTACCCAAATCCCTCCATTTGACATTAATTCTCAAAACCTTGTCATTTACTTTATTGTTGTGAAAATGTCTACATCTACAAATGATTAGAACACCATTTTACTTCTTAATCGAATTCTTTATTGTATCACTCCCTATGGGATCGACGCCACCTCTTAGTTGTGTTTATACTTGTTAGAGACCACCTACACTTAGAATTGGATGAAGTGTAGTTGAGCCTTATCAGAACCAAAATCTGCTCTTGTCTGGCCCGCATCAATATATCTTCAACAATGAGCCCACAAGAACTGATCTTTATCCTATCCATGATGCTCCCAACTTGTATGACTTTCGGAAGCTAGAGAATGAACTCCTTTTGAGATTGCATGATAGTGATACTAATGAAGAGGATCAGGTATCTGGAGGTGACGTTCATATCTTTCTTTTCAATCTTTGCTCCCTCAACAATCCATGTAGGGGAGATGTCAGACATGAGAGGAGCGAGCCAACCCTTCTGTTTCTCTAACCCTTTGTTTACTCTCAGTTTGAAATATAAATTGTTATTTCCTTTTTTACCCAATATCTCATTTATCTTCCTTGCATTGCATGGAACCATCTTGCTACAAACTTTGACTTCTTCCAACAGCTTCTAGATTGTGCCCTTCCTGTTCTTTTGGAAAGGCTCTATGTAGGTTGTATAGACATCTTTTAACCATGCTGGGACATAAGGAGGTCGAGGCCTTGTGAACCCATGAAATTTTATCATGTCCTAGATGATTTTATCACCCCATTAAAGGAGAGTACTTTCTCCTCTAAAATTGTTTGTTTTCCTGCAGCCTTGAGGCTGTTCAAAGCTCTTGGAACGATGATCGAGAGAACAAGAGAAGAGGGTGCCTGAGCTTGCGAAGGTGGCACCAACATGCACCTGATGCCCATTCGTTATCTAGCAGGCACATTCTTAGGTTGCTCACCTACACGCCTAGAGGAGTGCGGAATGGTTTGTTTTTGGCATGGAGTCTAAGAAGGATCATTTATAGATATCTACCTATGCATTTTTAATGGAGGAGGAAGAGAGGATTCTCTGTCAGATTCTTTATCAGAGGAGACAACTTGCTTCCCTTTAATTCTTGCCATTTCCTACAAGGCACAAGAATTCAACCACAATTTCAGTAAAGGTTAGTTGAAATCAAACCCAAAAGAAAAACATTTAAAAATTTGTTCTAAGGCTCGCCTATTGGGAATGCAGGTCTCCTAACAAGTTAGGCGAGGTCAAACGAGCTCACCGTAGTTGACTGTGCACAATTTCAAGGAACTTAGGCATGATGGGCGGAGTCAACTCCAACTCGGTGATTCACCAAATTGGTTTCGGTGGACTAAGATAATTCTGGCGAAAGTGGCAGTGCAAAATCAAAAAGAACATGCACAAAGGTCGATGTCCACTCCCACTTGGTGATACACTGACTGAGTTTTTGTGAGTTAAGACAAGTCCGCTGAATGGAACAATACTCAAGTCACATATTCAATCAAAGAAGGCATGCTAGGGTTTACTTGCAGATTCGCCTAACTACCCTGGCGAGCTATGACAAGACCACAAAACCGGAAGTGTTCAGCCCCAGTGCCTATTTTCACAAATTCAACCACAGTACGCAACCATACCCAGTCGTTTATATGTTTTACAATCTACCCCCATGCTTTTCTACCCATGGGTACTGAAAATTTCCCCAAATATAACAAATTATTACTCAAAATGAAAATTTACCCTTAAAAAGTCGTCAATTCATCTATCATTTGGCAAAATCATGCAATTGGAGCAACAACGGGCTAATAAGACTTCACCCATGTACAATTCAACAAAGACCCAACACATATAAGGGTTCAATTTCAAACTTTAACCCACATAATCATGTTTAGCTATTTTGGGCACAAAATAAAGTATCTAACTCATAAGCACAGTTCAATAGGATTTATTTAACATTACTCTAGCAAAGTAAACAACAATATGCTTCAAATGCTCCTAAGCCCAAATCAAATAACACACATTTCAGCTCAAACTATACGACAAAAATCGAACACAACCCTCACATAGTAGCACAATATAGAATATGAGGGAAATAGGGTTGGGGTCAATATGCAAGCAATCCTATACACTCCAAGCACTTAAAATCGCTTACAAGAGGCACTCAAACACTAAAAATAGGGTATTGGGAGCCTAGGAGGAAAAATGAGCACAAAGATGTGAAAGGGTTTCTTTTTTAACTTTAAAAGACTCTTGGCCTATTTATTCGAGGCACACTCCGTGATCCGCGACTAATGATGTCGAATGCATTCGGGGAACTGCCAGAGGAGCTAAAGTTCACCGATGAGGCATGAAAGGAGACCAAACCTGAAAGATTATTCGGTGAACTCGATAGAATTCACATAGTGTACTTTGGTGGATCTCCAATTGGAGCTGAGTTTGCCTAAGTTGACACTACACTTTTTTACTTTTTCCAACTCAGAAGGTGGACAAGAATGAGTCCGCACAATGCCTTCAGTGGATCAGTCACATGGTTTTGGCATCACCTAAATTAAAATACCTTTCACAACACTTTGACTTTATTTTAACCTGCACTCATAACATACGTTATTGAAAGCAATAAAGTAGATGTAAAACTTGTGTTGCCTACAAAAAAGCCCCTTATTTAATTTAATATAGTGGCACGATATAGTTCTCAATTCCTTAACAATCATTCCTGGGATTTGGTATAGTATTACTAGGCAACGTTCTCTTTTGTCTTGGATTGAGATGGGTGGAGATCTAGCACATCTGAGTCTCCAGTTGTTTGATAGACACCGAATGAGAGGTAACTATTTTAGATAAGGTTGATAAATTAATTTCTAATTACTTTTATGATATTAAAATGCTTCTTTAAAATCGTTATTTCTATTATCTAGTATGATGTATGATAAGTAGCTTGTGTAGGGCCTCTTGGGGTTCTATGTGACATGATACACCTAGAGTATACTTTGGGTGATGACACAACTCTACGAACTTCAAGTATCACCAACTAGCAACGAATGGAGGGAGAGGAAGGGTCAGGCCCTACATTATTAAACAATGCAGGAATTAGTATGCATTAGTACCTAGAATGTATGAAGTATGACAGATATACATAAAAAAGTGAAATATGATTGTAAGAGGACATAAGGAGAAAACATTATCTACATGACCAAGTTAAACATAGTAAAATCATTTGAAGAAGAATCATAAATTAAGAACATGGTCAATGCATCGTAAAATCATGAGTAAAGCTTCATAAACCTTTATGAACAACTTAGTTCATTTTTTGGAATATTTACTATTACCCGACATAGACCACATGACCAAGAACGGGGAATCCAGTGTCTTGCTCCCACAGCAATAAGAGATGTCATTGCTTTCCATGGAAATAACCTTAAATTTTTAGCTTAGGTAGATTCACTAGATATGTATTTCTAAGGTAAACCTACGGGAGCACGTAGTTAGGGACAAGGAGATTGCTACTAGAAACCGGCCCACTACTAACATGAGAATCTCCATCTCAATATCCTCTCGGTGCTAAGTAAGAATCCCAACAAAATTATTCATCAACACTATCATATAATAATCCATGGAAAAGCACAATTAAGTTACTAATCAAAGCTAAAAACATCATAGAGTAGCTCCTGAAACCATGTCTGGGAAAACATATCACAATTTTCTTGATGCTTACCTTAAAGCAACCTAGATCATAAAACATCCATTTTTCAAAATCATGCATAACCTCATGAAAATATCTTTCACAATTTCATAATTCCATCATCAATTCATGCCTTTAAGTGTTAATAGTCAAAATCATTACCAATGCATGGATTCATTTGATTTCTATAAAGCACATAATTGAGTCAAAAAAGTCTTTATAAGATCAAATTCAAGCAATTGAATCTACACAAATAGGACCAACGAAGAATTGAACAAAAGCCTAATCAATTGATGTAATTGAATTTGGAAAATTGAGAAATCTTTGGGGCTCAATGGGTGAATGGAACCCATTGATGAAACACTACATACCTTCCTAATCAAAGCCCAAAAGGGAAGGTGAAAAAGAGACTTGATTTGAAACCCTACTATTATTCTTCCTTGAGACTTGAAAGAATTTGAAGTAATTTTAGGCATAGAAGGGTAGTTAAACAACATTGAAATAGTGTCAAAACGACATAGTATAGGTATTAAATGCATAGGAAAAGGCTCAAACACCCTTAAGAAATAAATGTCAGAGAGCCCTATGGTTGCGACCTACGGCTCATGTGAATTCTTATGGTCTGTCATATTCAACCATAGAACAAACTTCAGAAACACAAATTCACTTTACTCCTCATGAATCTAAACTACGAGTCATTTAATTTTTAACATTCCGTAGACCACATCCGTATATCTCAAGTTTTGGTCCAAAATTTTACTAAGTATGGAACCTTTCTACGGAATCCATCCACGACTCATCAAACATCCTACGAGCTGTCCTGTTCATTCGTAGGTCAGACTTCAGAAATTTAATTTTCCAAAACTCAACTCTGGGTTCCACTATTCATTTCCTATGACCCATAGGACTTCCTATGGTCCGTAGGTTCGACTCGTACACCACTGCCTCATAGGAATTTGTGCACTTTTTTCCCTTGTAACTTTCCAATTTTGAGGTTCTACATTATCTCCCCCTTGGGAACATTCGTACCCGAATGGGACTCAATCTAGCATGAATAAAGTTTGAGAGGAACTAACATCCCATAATAATTGCAAAGTTCTTTAAAATACACATAAACATGGAAAATCACTCCAAACCAAATTATAACATCAAAAAATCAAGTTTTTCATGAACATGCATGGATATGGAAACATGAGAATGACTAAAACCCATGCATACGATAGAATAAATCATGAGGAACTAATAACTTATCACGACCCAGGGGTATGCCCTAGACGTAACATGGCATACAAGACCCCTAGAGGCCTCATATAAGCCACTTAGCTTTCATAGTCAAGATAATAAAAAAAATGGTAAAATTTAAAACCATTTTTCAACACAATCAAAGTTTTATAAAACGAAGCGAAAGTCTCATACAACTTGCCTCAAAACCATCTAATACAGAAAGTCATTGGGACACAACCCATACAATAATGTTCAAAATATAAAATGAAAAAATATAAGGAAATAGTGGCCAAATCCTCGAATGCTATGAGGACTCACCAATCTTCAAGCCTTGCCTCTACTAAGATCCTAGCCACGGGGATGAGAGTCAGAAATGCGAAACGCTACATTTTGATAAGAAATATAGGCAAGAGTATGGGTTAGTACAAGAATATACTAAATATGGTAGATTGCATAAACATCAACATAAGCATAAGAGTTAGACAATATAAGTCATAAGCATTATCAATGCACATAATAGATAATATCAACACATAAGGAATACTTCTCAAGTAACCTCAAAGCATACTTAGCCAACACATGGGTAATCCGCCTCTAGTCTTATTCATCAAAGAAGGCAACCTTAAGAAATCAAACAAGCTCATCTCATTAGTTAGCTTATCTTTTATAGACATGGGGAATCTCCTCCTTGCCTTCCTATAAAGGCTAATGGGTAGTCGCCTCATGCCTTACATATATGGTCATGGGTACTCGCCTCCACGTCCATCTTATGGGATCATGGGTATTCGCCTCTGTGTCCATCATCATATGACACATGTATTCGCCTCCACATCATTCTATATAAGACACAGGTATTCGCCTCCAAATATATCAATATAAGATATGGGTATTAGCCTCCACATCTTTCAATAAGGAATCATGGGTATTTTCATCCATGTCCAACATTAGGGAATAAGGGTAGTCGCCTCTTACTCTCCTCTAAAAAATATGGGGATTCGCCTCATATCCTTCTCATCAATAGGTCATGGGTGATAACCTCTTGCCTCATCTATTTATTAGCATTTTAGGCTAGATTAATATTAGGTGAGCAATCCCTTAAACCTAGAATCCTTCAATGTAAAAAATCCTATCACATTCATACTGAAGCAATTCATGTGGGAACTATCTCTTCCACAATAATTACATCAATAATAAACAATTCATATCATAAGCTTTACTCTCAAAGCACTACAGCTCATAGTCATCATATATGCTTCAATATCAAAGCAATCTATATCATAATCATCATATATTCTTCAATCGCAAAGAAATTCTAATGTATCTCATCAATCCTATAAGAATACATCTAAACCCACAAATTTTCCTTTCATGGCATCAAACCCATTTACATGGGTTAAGCATGGGTACATGTAAATTCATCCTAAAAATATTTTTTCCTATCAATTCAATCATAAACAATCATAATCCACCCAATTGGATCAACATTCATCAAGACCCACAACATTAGAAGAAAATCCTAACTCAAATTGGGGAATTTCTACTTAACAATAGGGGAACCTTGTGGGCTCCATGGATGAAAAGCCATCATACCTTGATATAAAATCCCACAAATGCTTGTGGAATGGAGACTTGACATTGATTCTAGCTTGAACTCTTTCTGCTTCTTCAAGTTCTAGAGAGACAAATATTTGAGAGAAGAACTTTAGGATTTCTTTTGGGTTTTGGAAATAATGACTTGAATGGGTGAATTTTCGGGTTAAAATCACTTATATAGAGGTCCTAGGCTTGGGTAAAATGACACAGTATTAGTTTAATTAAAAAGGGAAAAGACCCAACTGCCCCTAACTTTCAGTGGACTGAACAACCTTCACGTGAGGCTCCACGAGCCGTGAAGACAGCCGTGGTCCTTGACAAGTGGCTTGGCTTGTCACCACTTAACCCCAAAAATCTAACTCTAGACCACGACCTCTCCCATGGCCCGTGGTGGCCTTCACGAGCCGTTTGGTGGCTCGTGGGAGGGTCTTGATTTTGGGTAGCATTAGGGAGTTCACTGCCTCACCTCCACAGGATCCACCAGAAGCTGTGGGCCCCACCACGAACCCTCAGGGTGCTCGTGGGAGGTGAGGCTCCCATGGCTAACTAAAGCCTAAGGTCTACGAGCAAAACCACGACTCGTGGTGCCCTTACAATCCATGTGCCCTTCATGGAGGGTACCAAGGCTCAAATTCTTGGATTGTGACCTCTCCCTTGGACCCTTGCTTAGATATTAGGTTTTGAGGTGTTACATTATCTCCCATTTGGGAACATTCATCCTCGAATGGAATTCTAGACACCTCTTGAAAGAAAAGACTCGATACTAGCAGCCCATCATGCATGCAATCTCATCTAAATGCACAATTCAAGGAGGAAACATCGACTCCAAGCTAAACATACTCAATGCACAAAAAGAAAGGTAGGAACTAGAGCTAGCAACCCAATATGCATGAAATTTCAAAATTTTGTCATTTTCAAGGAGGAACTACCATCTCCAAGCTAATAGCATTCTCAACACAATCTCATGGAGCCTATATGCAATTCATTCTCAAAAGGCACTCAATACACAATAACATGAGGAAAATCAATAATGTAAACTCATCTTCTTTCAAAACACAAGTTTTTCATGAACATGCACAAAACAAGGAAATCATGGGAATATCCCAAACACATGACCCTAAAACAGAGAGTAAACCATGAAGAACTCATTACCTCAAGCTAGAATAGGAGTAGAAGGAAAAAGATGAGGATATCGGGACATCATATCGACCTAGGCCCCCCAAGTTGCACCCTTAACTAAATGATTCCTCCACAATACTTTTACGGAAGTAACTTCCTTGTTTCTCAACTTCTCAAGTTGTCGGTCTAAAATCTCAACCGAAACTTCCTCATAAGAAAGTTTTTCATCAACTGCCAAACCTTCTAAGGGAACTATAGATGTCGAATCTCCAACGCACTTCTTAAGCATAGAGACATGGAAAATCGGATGAAGCGATGTCAAATCATTAGGCAAATCAAGCTCATAAGCAACCCTACCAACACGTCTCAATATTTGATATGGGCCTACATAACGGGGACTAAGCTTTCCTTTCTTCCCAAATCTCATTACACCCTTCATGGGTGAGATTTTCAAGTAAACCTAATCATGAACATGAAATTCAAGATCTCTTCTTCTAACATCAGCATAGGATTTTTATCGACTTTGGGCTGTTGTCAACCTCTCTCTAATGAGTCGAGCTTTTCCATAGCCTCATGAACTAACTCGGGTCCTATCAAGGAAACTCCACCCACCTCAAACCAACCTATAGGAGATCTACACCTCCTACCATAGAGATCCTCAAATGGAGCCATACTAATACTCGAATGGTAACTATTATTATAAGCAAACCCAATCAATGGAAAATGATCGTCCCAATTTACCTTGAAATCGATAACACATGCTCTCAACATATCTTCCAATGTTTGGATAGTTCGCTCCGCTTGCCCATCAGTTTATGGATGAAAAGTCATGCTAAGCTTAACTTTAGTACCAAGACCCTTTTGGAAAGACATCCAAAACTGAGAAGTAAACTGAATACCTCTGTCGTAGATAATGGAAAAGGCACTCCATGCAACCTTACCATTTCCCTCAAATACAACTTAGCATAATCTTCCGTTGAGTAAGAAACTTTGATGGGAATTAAATGGGCCAATTTTGTCATTCGGTCTACTATAACCCAAATCGAATCATGCTGTCAACGAGTATAAGGCAACCCAACTATAAAGTCTGTATAAAAATCTTCCCACTTCCCAGTAGGAATACTAATGTCTTGGGATTAACCTCCCGGTTTCTGATGCTCAACTTTCACTTGTTGGCAATTTGAACACTTAGCCACAAATCCCGAAATATCCTTCTTCATCCCATTCCACCAGTAGACTTCCCGCGAATCGCGGTACATCTTGGTGGCTCCCGGGTGAATAGAATACCGAGAACTATGGGCTTCTGACAAGATAAGTTCCCTCAAGTCATCGACATTCGGAACACACAAATGACCTTGATATCTATGTACATCATCTCCCCCTTGGGAGAAAGACTTTATGGACTTTCTAAGTACCAGGTCGGATCAACATATTACCTAGCTTTCACATCAGTCACAAAATATGATTCTGAACAACTATGAACCATAAAACCACCCTTGGTAGATTCTATTAACCGAAGACCCAATCAGGCCAATCTTTGTACATCTCATACCAATTCTTTCTAATCTTCCTCTACATGGGAAACACTTCCCATTGATAGTCGGCTAAGAGCATTTGCTACTACATTTGCCTTACCCGGGTTATAGAGAACACTCATATCATAATCCTTAAGTAACTCTAGCCACCTTCTTTGGCGAAGATTCGGATCCTCCTGATTAAACACATATTGTAGGCTCTTGTGGTCGGTGAACACATCCGCATGAACACCATACAAATATTGCCTCAAAATCTTTAAGGCAAAAACCACCGCCGCTAATTCAAGATCTGGTAGGATAATTCTTCTCATGAACCTTAAGTTGCCTTGAAGCATACGCAATAACCTTCCAATTCTTCATAAGCACACAACCTAACCCAATTCGTGAGGCATCACAATAAACAACAAAACAATCAGTTCCTTCTAGTAAAGTCAACACCCGAACAGAAGTAAGTCTATCTTTCAATTCTTGACAATTCTTTTCACATAATTCGGACCATATGAACTTGGTCTTCTCTTGAGTCAAGGCTGTCAATGGAGAGGCAATCGAAGAAAATCCCTCAATGAATCTTCTTTAATAACCAGCCAAACCCAAGAAACTTCTACTGTCCGAAGGGGATAAAGGTCTAGGCCAAATCTTGACTACATCCGTCTTCTTAGGATCTACCTCAATACTCTTACATGAAAATAAGGCCAAGAAAAGCTACGGACCTTAGCCAAAACTCACACTTGCTTAACTTTGCATAGAGTTGTTGGTCCTTGAGAATTTGCAACACAATCCTCAAATTATTGGCGTGATCATCCTCACTTCTCGAATAAATCAATAAATCATCAATGAACACAATTTAGAACATATCAAGGTATTGTCTAAACACCCTATTTATCAAATCCATAAATGCCACCGGAGCATTAGTCAAATCAAATGACATCACCAAAAACTCATAATGACCATACCGGTTTCTAAAAGCCATTTTAAGAATATCATCATCTTTCACCCTCAATTGGTGATAACCCAACCTAAGGTCAATCTTAGAGAAGTAACTCGCTCCTTGGAGTTGGTCAAACAAATCATCTATTCTCGGAAGAGGATACTTATTCTTAATGATCACCTTGTTCAATTGCATATAGTCAATACACATTCGAAGTGAACCAGCTTTCTTCTTAACAAACAAAACTGGAGCACCCCATGGAGAGATACTCGGTCGAATGAAACCCTTATCCAACAAACCTTTCAATTTTTTCCTTAATTCCTTAAGTTCTACCGGATCCATTCTATAAGAAGGAATAGAAATAGGTTGCGTATCTGGAAGAAGGTCAATATCAAAATCTATTTCCCTTTTTGGAGGAATACCGCATAAATCATCTTAGACCTAAGTATTGATAAACTATTAGAAGTACCAACTATAAAAAATTGGTTTAAAAAACAAAAAGATGAATATTACGTAATAAGTCAAAAGGAACATATAGTAGACTGTATGTATGCTAAAGGTAGAGTTAAAATACCAATAATAAATAAAAGAATCATAAATAAAGAAATACAAAACCTTAAAACCAAATAACAAATAAATTATGTACACCTAGGAGGAACAGAAATACTAATAAAAGCATGTTTTAGAAAAGGAATAGATACACCAATAGAAATATACTTAGCAGATGATAGAATAATACAACCTATAGAAAAAAGTATAATAAGTGCAGTAAAATGAAACTTAATATATCAAAAATTTAAGTTCATAATTAGTGCTAATTATTCAGTAGCAATTAGTGATAAAAACATAGATAAATCATTAGTAATGTACTGGAAAGT